>VYZT01033127.1:4856-54373 GCA_013400735.1 Pomatostomus ruficeps | reverse complement strand
AAAAATCTAGGCAGGACTGAAAATCTGCTCCCTTCACCTTGATGGAGAGAGGGGAAGGTATATCCATCTTGAATTAATTTCTCAGGTGCCAGTTCTCACCCCACACCTACCAAACCAGATTTTATGATGTTCTTCTGGGGTGTCCTACAGGTGATCATACGTCTCAGCTCTGCATTTAGACCTGGAGGGAATGTGTGCAATCAAAATATGCATGTGTCTTTAGTCTGAAGTTTTAGGGGGCCTTTTTAAAACCTGAAAAAAACCACAGAAATTTTTCTGGAAAGGCAGTTATGTTTCACTCTGTGAGAAAGTCTGGACTTCTGAAATGGCCATTGTGGGTCCCCAGACAGGCAGGAAGTCCAAGCCAGAACCTGGGCACTGGCAAAGGTGTGGGCTACTGCTAACAGCAAAGCATGCCTTAGAAAGGTGATGAATATTCAATGCAATTGAAATGAATTTCTAGGGCAGGTTGATAGATGCTGTTTTCTGAGGGAATGCATTGTGAATTTTTCCAGATATTCTCTCTCCTCTTTTCTTACATACAATTCTATTCTTTGTTTTCTTCTTCTACACATCTTTCCATTCTCTTGGCCCTTGTAGTTTTTCTGTCTTTGGCAGAAGGCTTTTTACCTAATAGATTTTCCTGGCTGAATAAAATTCTTGAAAGGAATTCTTTACTTGCTAGTGTATCTTATCTGCTTTTAATACTGTTTCCTCCTCATATCAGTTATCACTAGACTCATTGAAATACAAAAGCTTGTAGTAAATAGTGTATAAAGTGCTTTCATTTGTGAGAAATGCATTCAACTATTTGATTTTAGCTAAGAGCAAGTCCCTTCTCTTACCTCTACTTTTAATTTCATTTCCATTGTCCAAGGCAACAAGCCAAACTGCAGTCTCATTCTGATTTCACTAATGTTTTGCAAACTCTGTCTCAAGGACTAATATTGATTGCTGGGCTTGATGTCAGAATCTAAGGTTTTGCCGCAGCATTAGAGAAGGGGAAAGGAAGGATCTCTCACAAATAGAAATGATGGCATTGTTAGCAGACGAGTAGAACTGGCTAGTTTTTATAGTATGGGTGGATAAAGAGTCCAATTTGTTGACAACATGATCCCTTCAGGTCCCAGCAGATTTTCATCTGCTATGGAAATGTCTCTTACCTTCTGTGCACAGCATTTTATCAGTCCTCTATGGTATCCTAAAAACAAAGAAAGGGCATCAGCTATTTGTTATTAAATCAGAGTTGATGGAGACTGGATTTTTTTACTACATATAAAAATACATATACATTTCTTATGCTTCTGATTTAGCAATCATTTTAGCCTCCTCCTTTTATCTGGGTTTTTAAGATTCCTGATACAAATTGTTCCTTCAGGCTACAAAGAAGAAGATGAGATGTTATACTGGCAAAAATGGAAATTATTTCAAACAATGTCATTTCTTGACAAAGAGGTAAGGGGCACTTAGGCTGTAAGAAGAGAATTCATTCTAGATTGACAGGACTTAAAATCCTGTGGCTATAGGGGTAGCATAAATTGGCTTGGAATATCAGAAGAAAAACATTTTGTTAGCTGTTACAAAAAGGCAACAGAAGCCAGAGTGTGCAGTGGCAATAAAGTGTGCTGGATTACAGCTTGTGGACTCCAAGGCATACACCCAGGATGACGTGATGTTTGACATTCACCTTCAGTTAAACGTATGATATGGTGACCAAAGGCGCCAAAGGCATCTAGAAGGAATGTGTGGTGTCAGTTCATCCCCAGGGCTCTCCTGCGGGGAGTAGCTTCAGGAGTGAACTTGGGCCTCCATGTCTGCCCCTGCCCTGAGATCATCCGTTTTTTAACCCTGCTCGTAATGACCCTCACAGATGAGGTAAGGAGGCCATTTGCTTTATGGCTATTTTAGGCTAGGTTTCAACATGTTTGGGTTTTTTGCTAGGTTTGGGGTTAGATCACCAGGATTAATGTTGTCTTGTCCCATGATTACATGAAACAAGTAGTGGTTTGAGCATTAGAATGAATGCTCAAATGGATGGTGCTGACTTTGATTTATGTCTTGTGCTTGATGAACAATTTTCAATGAAGATTTTCCTTCTGTTTTACTGATTAGAAAGATTGTCTCCTAGGCAAATCATTTAGTGGCAAATAAGGATCCTATATTATGGATTTTCTTTCAGCTACAGTGTGAGCAGGGTCACTTGCAGGATCTGCTTTTTCTACTTGAATATTGGTTTTCATGGGACTCGTGGGAAGTCCCTCTGTAACAAAACAGGCTGAAGTTGGTCAAGGGACTCAAAAGTTACTAGCTGCAGAGAACATAATCTACATCAAACTGGCTAAGTGGCTAAGACTGGAGCTAATATATCCTGATGAAAGTTCTTTTCATATGGGTTTGCATCTTGTGTCCTCTCCTCCCCTGACACAGCTTCCACTATCCCAGTTTCTGTGTGGCTGTGTGGTGCCAGCTGGGTAGGACATGGTGTGCTCTAGAGCTGCTCTGGCTGCTGACTGGCCATTGTGTGCATGTGCTGCCTGTCTGGAAGGTCAGACACAGTGAGTGGTGAGGTTATGACAGTGCTTTCTTCATTTAAAGGAAGGACTCCGTTTTGTTTTTCATTTCTAGGAAGAAAAGTTCCTGTCCTTAATTCTCTGTATTTAAATATTTAAATATTAAAAGCAAGAGATAGCTAGACGACAGAAGTTTGGTTTAGTAATGTTAGAAAGTACCCTGTGTAACCTGTCAACATAGTAATCATCAAAGCACAAAAATTCAATGTAGGATGAACTGGACCAGGAACTGGGCTGACATGGCCTCGACTGGAGGAAGAAGGTGCACCTGATTAGGTGCACACCTGTGGTTTCTGTGAATGGTTGTAAACTGCTGGGTTGATTGCTAAAAGTTTGTGTCCTCTTTCTCTTCCTTATTTTCTTTTTCTCTGAAACAGACAAAGAAATGCCAATGTATTTCTCAGGAGAAGTATTCATCAGCTTTGCAAAATGATTGAGATCCTTGGTTACAGGAAGCTGCAAAATTTGGTCATGAGACTTAGTATGGTGGGTTTTGTCTTGGCTGCAGTAACAAAGGTGTTTGTGGTATTACTGCAGTAACAGTAACAATAAAAAGGTTGAAATAAATTTACTAAGACTTGATTTCTCCCAGCTTCACCCATCAACTTAACTCTTTCTTCTTCTTTGCTGTAGTGAATTACAGTATGATCATAGAAGTCAGTGATAACATTTAAGATGTTAATGTAATCAATTAATCTGTACCATTCATACAAAAAAATGGCTGTTTCCTGATGGACACTTAGCTGGCATACCAAAGCTGGGAAAGGCAGAGTCTGTGTTGCCAGTAGCATGATAGGAAAAAACCTCTATAGCAGCAATGCTGCTGACTCATGCTTTACAATTCTGGAACATTACCTAAAAGGCTGGAGGTGCAGATTAACTTCCTTTCCCCATCCTGGTCAGGGAACAATTCATTCCATTATTTGCCACCAAATGAAGCCTCTAGATAGTTATGGACTGCTGTTGTTTTCACTGACCTTTTATGGAATGTATTAGCATGGAGCTTGCAAGAAATCATGGGCTATTTATTTTAATACATTGGGTGTCAGTCAGTGCTAAATCACAGAAGCTATTTACATTTATTTTGTGAGTCATCCTGGTTCTTGTGATAAGGTGATTTTTTCAGTGTATATGGTTAGTAAACTGCATTTATTTCTTCTTTTTCTTATTTGGTGTGTATATTTTCCCTTAAAAATGCAAATGCATGCCTTAATTGGCTAAAAGAAAATGAGTCACATATAAGGAGGTGCCTTTCTTTAGCCTTTCCATTGTCAAGGGGAAGGGATTCATGACTGCTGAAGACAGGAATAAAGAGCAGTGGGGTAAAGATCAGAGGTGTATATTAAGTGACAGGATAAAACTCCCAGTGTCATCAGTTGCCTTTGTCTCTGTGGTTCCCAAGTTGCTTCCTTCCACATGCCCAAAGGGACCTGAGCACTCTACTGCTCCTCAGCATCGTAGCATTTGATACTGAGAAGCTTGATCTTGTGGTAGAATTTGTAGCCTTGAATTTGGCTGGAGAGGAAAAGATACATGGGATAGCTCTGGGGACTTGCACTTCCTCAAACAGCTTTTCAGGTGTTTGAGTTACAGATGTGGAAATAAGTCACAACACGTCTCTGTGAAAAGTTCCTTGGCAAGTCACTGCCAACTGCAAGTACAAGGTAGCACAGTCCAGGCATAGGTAGCACAGCAGAGAGGAGATTCTGCTGAACTGGTGTCTCATTTTTGCTCTGGAGAAAGCCCCTAGTTCTTCCTGCTCTGTAGTGCCAGGAGCACTGTTCACCTGCCCATACATCCCTGTGCTGCTGAGCTGTAGTCTCGGTCAATGTGTTCTCAGGCCCCACACGTGCTTCTGGCAGCACTGCACAGGTGAGGGAATACTGCTCTCTTGCAACTTCTCTGAGCATTGGGAGACTTTTTATTGGCATTTCTGAACTGATAATTTGCAATGTAAGATGTCAATGGAGTTGACTTGGAGTTTCACAGGCTTAGAGGTCTCTCTTGCCAGTGTGGATTTTCTACATTCCCCACTTATTTTTTAAAATACTTGAGGCTGAGGTATCATGGAGAAAGGGCAGCAGGAGTGGAAAACACAGGGCTGTAACAACATGGAGGTTGATCGGCTTCTGCCCTTGGGCACTCTAGCCCTGGAAACCAGCCTGCCCTATTGGGATTCAGCACTGCTGCATCATTCTTCCCTTGTATCCAGCCCTAAGCACACCAGAAGACAAGCTCACTGGTAGTTCCAGCTTGCCTTTGTCTGTAATCAGAGGTATATATGTCTGCAGTCATAGTCTACCTGAAGTTGTCTCTGGCTGGGGTTAGAGAAGGAACAATCCCACTAACATTTCATAATTTAGGATAGATCTGCTTTAGAATTTCCATAGTCGCAGCAGTTAACTGAAATCTGTTTAAGGATGGATTTACTTGCATTGATCTACACCCCTTCTCAGCACTTTTTAGTGGAATTATGGTGGCCTGGCAGATGAATTGGCATTAGACTCCTCCGTGTTGACAATGGGGTGTAAACCAAGTTTATGATGAATCAAGATGGCTGATACCTGTATTGATGAATGCATATTAAATCTGGACTTAGTTGTTGCTGCAGTTTGAGCCAGCAAGTCTATGTTGCCAGGTTTCATCCTGGAGCTACAGCCGGGTGTAATCCTGGCCACCCACAGAGGTGCTCATCTACTCAGGCTCAGCTGTCCAGTGAGGACACATCCCTGACCCAATGACACTCTGCTCCCGTGGCTTCCCCAGGCTTCTGGTAAAGTGTACTGTAGTCTGGCTGTTGATCCTGTGTCTTTTTAAAATTTAGAGGAAATTGGAAACACTCATGCTTCACTTTTAAGTGAAACAAGGTGCAGTTGAATATGCAGTGAGCTCCTCACTCATACTACATACTCTACTCGAGCCAGTGTGCAGCTCCTACATTGTATGTCTGAATCTCTAAAGGACAAGACAACATTTGAGTTGGGTTTAGCAACATGATGATAGAACTGAAGGAACATTAGAGGCTGAAGAATGAGTCAAGATGGCACTGATATTTTTTATAGACATAATAAAATAGACGTTAAAGCTACAAATTGAGAACCTCAGTCTCAATAATGTGCTGAATACCCTCAGAGAAGATAGAAAGCTAAGATTTAAAACTCTGTGATCCTCTCTCATTCCATAGTCCTATGCATATACAAAAAGGGCCCACATCTCTTTCCAGACCACTGGGGTCCACAGAGGTTTGTGCTTCCAGCACCTGGTGCTGTGGGCTCACTATACTCAGAGCTGATCTTGATGTCCCCCTCAGCAGAAGCTTGGTTTCTCCTAGGGTGGATGTGCAGTGCCTAGGAGAATTGAGTCCTGTTCTTGGAAAGTTGCCATGAAGTATGGCTGCAGTACAGCTAAACATATTAACAATCATTAAAGTAAGAATTGGTGCTGTTATTTGTAGTGATGGTGTTACATAATGAGTAATAAGAACAGCAGTACTTGTAAGGGCAGAGTGAGGTGTGGTCAGAACTGCTCACTGCGACAACCTTCTCTGCAACATACATAGAATGCCCTTGAGGGTCTAAATGAGTGCTTACTCTTAGGTTCATGGTATTTAGTGTCCATTAGTTAAAATGTCTTTCAGCAAATACTTCTGGAGGTAATTATGAAAAGGTAAATTCAGAACAGATGTATACAACTACTAAAAGTAGTTTTACAAGCGTATACTAGCCAGTGTGTGTAAAAACTTTAAATGCCAATGTGTGCATTATGAGGGGGAAACTTAAGCACTTTAGTGATTAATTATAGAACAAAAGAGATGGAAACCATGCTCCATGACACAAGTAACACATCTGAGAGGGACCAGTTTGATTTTTGTTTATGCCTCAACATATGTTCTCCATGAAGTGAAAGATTACCCTGGGGGCTATACGCGTGTTGGAAACCCTGTCCCTGGAGAGGCTTCACCAGACAACCAGTCAAAGGAGGGAAAACTTCCATGACTGACTGCCGGCAACCCCCACTTGCTGGGAAGTGCCCGGGTGCCCGTGAAAAAGTGCCCAGAAAAGTTGGGGTGTAAGAGGAGCCTTAACCCTTAAAAAGCACTTCACTGCAAAACACCGGGGGCCATGTTTGCTTTGAGTTCCTTGGAGGAAGCCAGGGCTCTCTTGGAGGGCCAGCTTGGCCCTCCTGCCTTCTCCTGCCTTTTCCTCCCTGCGGTCCCACTTCCCTCTCCGCACTTGCTTTGCCTTACTCCATTGTCATCCACGAGCCAGTTTATCGCCAGGATAACCTGGTGCTCCGCTGCTCCCCCGACAGAGCGGGCGCCGCCATAGCCAATTGCTGCCACCTGCATCCAAGCACACCGACCACCGGACCCAGCCACTGCCGAGTTTCCCAGACCCAGCCGTGACAGCCAACCTCACCCGCCATGCTCCCTGCGCTCTATCTGCAGCTGCCGCTGTCACCGCCACATCCCAACCCTAACCACCTGCTCCACGGATGTGCCCGTAGCTACCGCAGCCTGTTCTTCGGCAGTGGCTGAGACACGCAGCCTCTCGCTGTTTGGAAACTGTGCCCAACTCGCTTCAAAAGTCACGTGGGCACCACCGCCACAGCCAACCGCCGCCGCTTGCACCCAGCCACGCCGCACTCATGCCGCCTGCAGCTGCAATGTCCCGACTTTAGACGCACAGCCAACAGCCACCGCTGACCACAGCCGCTGCACACCAATTCCAGGCATGCTGTCACCGCCTGAAAGTCACGCCTTGCTGCCCCAGGAGCCACGCAAACACGTCGCGGCTTAAGGCACCTATCGATCCGGTGACTAAACAGAACACTTGGGATCCTTGTGGTAACACTGTCTCTGTCCTTTGTTTCTTTCTCCGTTTCTCTTTACCCCTCTCATCCCCCCTCAGTAGGGACCTACCCCTTCTCATCAATAAACAGTTCTCAAATATAATATTGCCGTGTTTAGGCTTTATTTTCATCCAAAGAATCTATTAAAAGAATCCTCCCCAAGCCCTTTCTTTTACATTGGGACGGTACAGCATCCCTGAAGCTCGTAGTTTGCAAACCATAAATAACTCCTTGAAAGAACTCACTAAAGGAAAAAATCTCTGAAGAAACAAAATCAAAAGCAAAGAAAACAAACAAACAAAACCAAGGGAGAGTTCTCTGTGGTTGTCTGGCACTGTCATTCTGAACTGTTGTACATCATTTGGTTCCCATTAATTCTGCTGTGTCCCCCATAGTGTTGTGGTTTGCAACTCTTGGAGTGGGTGAGTGGGTGGGTGTAAGAGAAGAGTAGTCAGAGATTTTGATCTTCAAAACCTGTTAGTTCAATGTGGTGGGATGACCCTTAGTACATGGAACTGGCTAGGTTGGATTCTTGGGAGTGGTTGAGTGAGCTTTTGAGAATTTACAGCCATGAGTGTTTATGAGAACTGAACTCACTTTCATTTCCCAACAATCCTGTTTGTAGAGATCATCAGGAGTTGGGTATCTATAAAGATGAAGTAGTGCAAGATGTCAGTGAGGTGGGAAGCAGGGACCCTCAGTCCCTGCAGGAAGCCATAGCTGCTGGCTATGCCTGATATGCTGACTGGTTGGGCTGGTTGGGTGAATTGCCTGGCAGCACAAAGACAGTGGCACTCTGTCTCTGCAGCTTTGCTGTAGGAAGGTTAAGCCTATGGATTGAAGTAATCCGTGCAATATTAAAAGCCCCAGTCTTGCAGTGTCTGTAGGGGAAGGGCCTGTCAGGCATCACAGAAGCGTGCTGAGATGTCTCTGATTCAGTGTCTCTCACCAGCCCCTCCAAGGTGTCCCCTGCAGTTTTTCGTTTGTCTCTGGCTGTTGGTTTGTCAGGCTCATCAGCAGCTTTTGCTTTTGGTAAAATGCTCCCCATAGCAGAAATTGGTCTTGGATCTGAGCCCCTTGGCTGCTTAGTGGAATTAAGTCTTTCACCAATCCATGTAATTCAAAATTCACTGCTGCCCACTGACTCTGCCTACCCCAGCTGACACTCATTTTCTGGTCCTTTTGCCCTGTATCTATCGCTGATTCTGTCTGTGCAGAAAGTCTGTATATCTGAAGTGAAATGGGCTTTTTTTTTTTTTTTGGCCCTCTGCTGTCCATGGCGGCTTGTCTCAGAACCTTGATGAAACGCTGGGCTTTCCAGGCTGCCCGCCACATCTCCAACAGAATGTGCCCCTGCCTTTCCCAGAGGTGTACTGTTTTGTCCCCAGGTCTGAAGCATGTGTTTGCAAGGCACAGAGGCACAGCTTATCACTGCTGGGCAGGAGCATCTGTCCCAGGCTCTGCTTATGTTGTGCTTGATGGAGAGAATGGGTGAATTGCTAAATGAAAGCGTGGAAGGAAACCCCATGACCTCTGCACCTGTTTCAGGTTAGAGGGCTCCATGGGACAAGAGCCACCCTTTGAATCAGCATGTCTAGAGCTGGGCTGGGCATCGGAAAACTACTTATCTGTTTAAATAGACTTCATGGCTATTGTGTGTCTGCCATCTGTCCTCTTTCATACATTGTAACTTTGTTTTATTATCATCTTTAACCATATCTTACTAGGTCTCTAAAGTGCTGGTCAGTCTGCATTCATTGTTGAATTAAGAGGCTGCCATTTTTCTTAACAGAAAATAATCTTACTACAATAGTGGTAAATGAGCCTTTTCCCCCTGTTTTGGTGTGTGTGCCTTTCTGCACAAGAAATGTGATTAATAGCAGGGGCCTCACTGCAGCATTTATCATCCTGATTAATTACAGCACTTTAATCGGGTGCTTTGCCTTAAACAGAATACAACAGTCATCTAAACAATAGCTGGAGCATTAAGCATTGAAAGCCAAAATACATGTTATGATTTTTTTATATTAGGAGGGATAAAAAAAAACAGGGTTTCAAGGAGAGCACATGTTGGGTGTGGAGGATGCTTCAGGGAACTCTGTAAAAAATTTGTTGCCAAGAGCTAAGAGGTTTGAAGGAGTTTTCAAGTGGGCTAACAGTAATAAAAATGTAATGGCAAATGTGTAATGCACTGCAGACACTAGTTGTTGTGCTGGTTCATATCGCAGTCAGTCTGCTTACCTGCTGTTAGGACGTGGTACTGATTCACATCCTGATGGTAAGTTCCACTGTCTGTGTGTCAGTATGGAGCAGACTGAAGGTCTTGGTATCTCTGGACCAACTCCAGATCCAATTATGTGCAGCAGCTGCAGGAGACCTGCAGCACTGCATGTGAGTGGGAATAGTAGTCACTCTGCAGTTTGTGTTTTATTGATCTGTTCTTTCCAAGTGTTCTCAACGGCAACAATGAAGGCTGCAAGCATTGAGGTGCCCAAGTGACATTCTTCGCATTGGCAACCTGTCATGAGAGTTTTAATACTTGCAAGAAAGCAGGAATTTTCTGGAAGATTTCTGAAGGTGTTTGTTGTCCTCAGACAGAGGTTAAGGCCAGGCAGGTTCAGGGTTCCCTTGTTGCTGTTGGAGGTGTTCTCCTACTGTTGTCTTCCTGAGGGCTGCAGGTAGCCCTGCAGGTTGTGCATTGAATTGTCCTTGGGTGCTTAACACTGTCACTTGCCAGTGAATGTCTGTGAATTAAAAATTGAATGGTCTTAGCTCTTTCTATAGCAAAATCCTACACAGGTTTCTCTGCTGACAGGGTAAGAGGGAGGGGCAAGTCCTTCAGGATGTGAAATATGACAGCACTCTCAGGACCTTGCTTCCTTCACTGGAGGTGAAAGTTGGGAGGTGGTTGGTACATGAGTGAGTTAATAGACAATTGAATTTTAAGGTCTTTGCAGAAATGTCCTGGTCTCTTTTTCCCCATTTCTAGTCTTTGTCCTCTTGACATCTGTTGAGCTTCTACAAAAGGTTTAAAGTGCCCCAGCAAGCACTGCATAAATCCATTCTTAATATATCCTAAAGGGGTTGTTGTTATGGAGTGCTCTGCCTGGGCTGTTGAGTCAGTGGTGGTGGTAGTTGGCAATATCAGCAAGGGAATGACCCAGAGAATATTTCCTTTTGGGTGCTCGTGGTCACAGCTATGCTGTGTCAGGGGTCCCTTGCTGCTTGGTGGGGAAGCATCTATCTGCAAAACTTAAACCAAAACTTGAAAAAAAAATACCTAATCAACCAGAAAGAAAAGTGGCAGAGCAGGAAGGGGAAGAGAAAGATCCTATTCTGTTTTGAATTCCTGTTGAGACTGGCCACCTGTGTGGCTTTGGTATTGTTCTGTTGCAGTGAGTAATCATTTATAGAAAATGAATCTTCACTCCTCCTGCCCTAAACACCCTGAACACTGTTTGCATTTAGGATGGGAGGAAGAAGGACTACGGGGTTGCTGCATTGTCACTTAAGCAAAACCAAGGAGCAACTACAAGGTGTTTGGGCCATTGTAAAAGAAAACATGAGTAACTGTAGATGGTTAGGCACACTGAATAAAACAATTCAAGAGTTGGAAAACTGGTGTGGGGACACTGAGACAGAACAGAACTGCACTTACGAACATATATCACTTCACCAGCTGTGATTTTTTAAGTTCAAAGCAATGGAATTGCTATTCTTAAAGGGTAAAAAAATAGATTGGAGCCAGTAAACACTCTCAGGTTAAAGCCTTGACTTATTTTCCGCCCTCCAGCACCTTGTACTCTATATGTAAAATGTATGGGTTGGGAAGACAGCTGTTGCCAGAGCTTGCAGCATGTTTGTGTCAGTACTGCTAGGGGAGCCTGCTGCCATATCTCCTTGGGGCCTGAAGAAATAGGTGCAATTGCATATTTGCTGACTACTGCTTGGGTTGCCTTGCCTATAGGGTTTTCCCCACTTTAGTGTTTCAGGTTTGGTTTTTGTCTTTTCAGGCTCCAGTCGTGCAACTGGTCATCCTTACTTACCTGGTATCACTTGCAGTTTCTGGCAAGGGGAAGAGGAGAAGGTTTGGAGATGAAGAAGCAATCCATAAACTTTAAGTAGCTTACGTGATGGGGCAGCTCTACAGAGCTTGAGTTCCCTAGATGCTGGTAGCCAAAATTGCTTGCATTAAGGCAGTTTTCTCCTAGATCTTCCACTGATTGATTGCTCTGTAATTTGGGATGAGTAATTTAATTCCTGCTCTCACACTTGACGACATTACTTTTTCTTACCTGGGGAACACGTGTTAAATATGTATCTGGAGGCTATGAAGTAGATATCTAAATGATAGGAATTTGTATAGTTATCTAAAGCCTGTATGTATCTTATATTCACTTGAAACTGGGGTGACTAGGTCAGTCACTTGTCAGGAGTGGGCCTAGATCATGCCAAAGGATTCACAAGTTGAACGCATTGCTGTTAGAATGTGCTGTGGGTGGAGTAAGTGCAAAGAGCTAAATGACAGTGCTTTGGTTTTTGCAGCAAACAAAACACTGTAGTCTGTAGCATTGCAGGGCACTACCTTGTATTAGCAGAAATGGCAAATGCTTTTATTGTGATGTTAAAACACCGGAAATGAACAATTTAACTGCTTAAAAGTCATCATATGCAAAACTTGCTGTTAGGGCCAAAGATTCATTGTACAGCGTATGTTATAAGAAACTCCTGTGAGTACCTGAATCCTGTTTGATTATGTGTTGCCTTGAGTTTTGAGTTTTGCAGTGTTTTTTTCTCTGTAATTTTTCTCATATCTTTTCTGTAAACATGGCCATGGTTTCTTAGCAATTATCTATGCTCTTCCTATGTTTATAATTCCAGTATACTAGGTGGAGAAATATGATAGACAGGTACCTTGACCAGTGGAATTATGAGGTGTTCATTTCTACCTCAAATCCATGGTGATTTGTAAAAACATATAAATAAAGGCAGAGGGTTCTGCCCTCTCTCTCTTTCTGCCCTCTTGGTCTGCTGCCTTGGTGTAGTCTATTATTTGGCTCTCCTTGGGGCTCCTCGGCCTAGCCGGCCTGACCCAGTGCTACAATTATGCCAAGATAGAGCTATCAGAAGACCTGGCTTTAGTTGTTTCCTGGCCTAATAAAGACCCAGTTGTTGATACTGAAAGCCACAAAAAGAGAAATGCTCCTGGACTCAGGGCAATGAACTTCCTATTACTTTTCTCTACACTCTGTCAGAAACCTGAGATCTATCAACTGATCTTAGCACTTTTAATACATAATTTCACCTTCCCCTTTCTTGAATCATCTAATCTTGCCATAAACTTGTGTGTGTGTTTGTGTGCAGTCGGCTCTTAAAGGCTTGTCTGCATGCAAAACCTGTACCATTTGACCCATAGGTGTATTAAGGGGCTATGGATAATCAAACTAGTGTGCACCTTCTGTGTCGTATGCCCAAGAAAGTCTGAAGTTTTCTTCACTCTGGGACCACATCCCTTCTCTGTCAATCTGGCTCTTAGGTCTGTAGAGATTTTGATGTTATGCGACATCTATGTGGTATTATATCACTTGGATACGATGGTTTGTGTGGTTTCAGGTTTGACATTATGAATTCCGTTTTGGGAGAGAACTTGCTCCCTGGCAAAGGGGTAGGGACTGGAGGTGATGTTCACAGTGGCAAATACTCAGCTACAACTGCCTCTGCATGACAGCATCCAGGATGGAAGCAGATGCTTTCTGTGTGGACGTATCCCATGTTGCTGCTGTGTCTCTTCAGCTGGTAGCTGTCATTGCACTGTGCACCACAGTGGTAAAACAGGTTGGGATGGACTCCTGAAACCACCTCTCAGGTCCTAAACACTCCTGATGTAACAGAATGATCCTTCTAACCACCCTTTACTTAAGGGCAGGGGAACACAGAGTTGCATAAAGCAGATTTTCTCCCTCTTCTCTTTGTGTTACTTATGAGCAGTGTGTGATACTGTCAAGAGAACATGGTTCAAAACCTGCCAAAACTCAGGTGAAAACTTTTATCAGCTTCCGTAGGTTTTGGATTGGTCTCCTAAGGACCTGCTTTGATCAGTAGAGAGTGCTCTGGACAAATTTAGGTACTGACAAGAGAAGGGCTGCTCTTGCTCACGGGAGCCTTTTCTGCTGAGGTTTGCAGGTGAAAACAATGGCTCTTAGGGTTTCCTGCCATTGCTAAGGGAAGGAGAGGCAGGCTGTCTGCAGGGCACAAGGCAGCTCGGCCTGGCAGCTGGGAAGGAAGGCATGTGAGATGCCAGCTCAAACACCATGCAGAGTGACTTGTGCAAAGTGGAGCTTAGGTGGCATGACATACTTGATTTAGAACACCACTTCACTTCAACTGCAGTCTTGTTCAGGAACAAGATGGCGTAAACATGCATTTTTTAACAGGTGATGGGTGAGATGAAGATGAAGAAAGTTAATTGGAATTGTCAACACAGAGTCTTTTGCCAGAGGCTGGCATTACGGTGAAAAGTGACATTAATAATGTTGGCAGGATGGGACGATCTATTGTTTAATATTAACAACTAAAATTTACCTTGGATTCACTTAAATTGAGGTTGGAGAGCTTTGGCTTGCTTTAGTTTCCAAATTACCATTTCCTCTAAAATGCTCATGACTGCCACAGATACTACTGTAATAAAACCCTTACATCTGAAAAGTTCTCAACATTTTGCTGGGGATATCTGTTCCTTGGTTGATCATCTTCAGTGGAGTAAATTAGTATAATGATCCTTACATTATTAACCAGCTAAGGTGCAGTTAAGATGTAGTTGCATGTTAATGTAGAGGTGTTTGAGTTGTGCTCTACATACGCAAATTAAGGTGTTTTAATTCACATATTTATATCATTATAATGAATACTTAGACAGTAATTGTGATGTTAAAGGTAAGAATGATTGAGGAAAATACCAAAAAGGTCCTTTAAAATAAATTGTTACTTACAAGTAGTTTAATAGCAACATATGGCTGTGTGAGCTCAACCTTAAAAATTAAATTTACATTGAAATGCTTTCATTTCTCTATTCAAACAAATTTGTTTGGTTTTATTGACTGGTTGCAAACAGTACATTAAAGCATATGCTGTCAAAATGTTGTAGATATTGGGGATGGCTTTTAGCTTTCTTGTGTGTGTTTCAGTATTTCAGAATTTTAGAAATGATAATTTGCCATTTGGGCACTTTTTCAGCTGTTGGGGGAAGGCTGAAAGTTGGATGCAAGCTTTGAGCTTATGGCATTTGTAGGGCAAGCCACAGGGAGTATCTCCCCTCTCACTCCCTTGTGAGCACCTTTAGCTGTGGCCAGCTGAGGATGGTTTCCTGTTACATTGCCTATGTCACTTTTGGAGATGATTTTCCGTTAATTGGTACTCTTAATGATCCTTAGGAAAGAGTAATGTTATGGAAGCAACTTCTAGTAGGGATGCGCATCTCATTCTCAGAGGTGAGGCTATAGTTGCCCTTTAAAAGCAGTTACCATTTGTGTGTGCATGCACTGCAGTAGGAAATAGGCCTTTTGTGCCCTGGTGGCTCTTAGTTTATCACGTCTGGAAGCCAAGACACATACTAGCCCTCATCATGCAAGATTTTGCCTCTTGTTTAGTATAGTTCAGTTTTTAGTTCCAATAATAAAATATCTTTTGCAAGGTTGTTTTTTTTTCTGTAACTGGCAATATTAGGGTGGATTGTTTGTTTATTTTAACTAGTTACCTTACTTTTCTTAGAAATAACAAGATTGGAACAAGTACTTCACAACACGCAGTTTATCCAAAATAATAGGTCCACTCTTCCAACCCCTCAAGGCGTCTAAGCATCCATTAGCATTAAAACATTAGCTTTGTGGTGTAGCGTTAGTGAGACTGCTTCTTCATAGGCTGTTAACAACTGAAAAGAGCTGTAGCAAATTTATTACAACTGCACATATAAATACAGTAAATTGCTTTGTAGTATTATTTTCTTGCTTTAAACAGTTACTTTCATAGGAAGCATGTGCTCAGTCTTAATTTGGCATTTCTTTGTTTCACTTTTTTTGAGGTTTGGGCTAATTGGTTAAGTCTTCTTGATCTTTTCAAGCTATTACTGGTGAACTGATGACTAAAGTATACCATCTCGTATATCCATCTGAATTGAAAATACCCTGGCTAACTTTACAGAGCAAACCATTGAGATACTAGAATATGGCAAAATTTTATCCACTAATTACTGATACTTAAGGGGGTGTTTTCACCCAACTGCACAGTCGCCAAGTAGAGGTTGCGTGACAGCAGGAGGATATAACCTAATTGAGGCAAATTGATTATTTATTTTGTGACACTGAGCACATATACTGGGTTACAGGGGATTAGTTCTGTCTTCAGTTTCCCAGACTTTATGGCCTCACTGTCACACATATTCAGGATGAGTTGTGTCCGTATTTACTTCTGGTGGAGCCTGTTAGTGGGACACCATATGTCTCTACAGAATTGAGACACACATTTTAGGTAATGTTACATTATTGGCAGCTTCTCCTATCAAATGCCTTTTTTTCCCCAAGTGAACTACAATATAGTGAAGAGCACCATAGTGTAGTTCTGCCTTTGTAAGTCAGACTACACCTAATCATTGGGAGGAGGCCTTTGAACTTTTCTGTCTCAGTCTTGATTCTTGTCTCCCAATATTCCCATCATTAAAATGGGATGTGGCACAGCTTGGAGCATATGCCTGTGGGCTCTTTGGCCAAATGAGGGAAGACTGTAGGTTCCCTCAAGCAATTTTGGGTTAATGCCCCCATGACTGGGGACTTGCAAGGGCATAAAAGACCATGATAGTCGTAAGGAGAGCAAAATATAGCTTTAAAAAATATGCTCAGCCAAGAGGCAATTCATTTCAAAAACCATTTTAATCGGTTTGTAGGGGTGAGCTGCTTCACGTGGCATATGTTTTCTGGGAAATGGTCCAGCTCAGTATTAAAAGGCTACAAGAAAATTGGCACTAAACATGTGGATGCAAGGGCCTTGAAGGAATGAAACCTTAATAAAGGATGATACTGTCTGATTTACCTCAAGGAGGCTCAGTCCAGGTGCCTTTTAGTTTCCCGAAGTACTAACAGTTCTATTGCCATAAACAAGTATTGTACTGGTGATCAAATTTTGAGTTCTACCTAAACTAGTTCATGCTTTAAGTCCACACTCTCATCTGATAGAATCTAGAGCTATGCCGTGTAGGTCACTGTGGTTGTTTTGAGCTGAGCCAGGTCTGGTAACAATATACCTCTTCAGGAGGAGATAGAACACTGGCCAAGTGAGCATAGAGAAGTGCAAGTGATAGGTGTAGTTGTATTAATAGGGTACAGTTGTATTCTTCCGATATTCAGTGATGTCTTCACTGGATAGGGAATCATCCTTTCTTTGGAAGATCAAACCCAGTCCTGTTCCCATAGTCTTAATGCATCTTCCCCAAAACACACTTAGAACTGAGGAGACCATCTACCAAAGGAGGGAGTGTGTGTACAGGGTGTATGTCACCTGACATTCTCCCTCCTTACCCAGTTGGGTCCTCATCCAGCAGGAGGGAGAAAACCTGTCATGCCATGGCCTATCCGATGAGGCAGTAGATGTGCTTTCTTTTTGGTGGACAAGGTGCTGTTCAACAAAATGCCCTAGTGTGTGCCCAGAAGGGAAGGTGGGATAAGGAGTGGCTGTCCATTTAGAATAGGTAACTGACAAAGGTTTTCATTCCTTCCACACCTCTAGTTTAGCTGTTACCTTCTTTAATCTCCAATTGATGTTTTCTGATCAGTATGAAGCTGAAAAGTGTCCCTCAGCATGTGAAAAGAGGAGTGGAAGGAGGGGCCAGACAAAGCTCCCTGCTACTCAATTGCTCATTACTCATTTCCTGTTTTCATGTATTTCCCCAATTCCTACAAAACCCAGAGAAATCTGTTTCTTAATGCCTTAGAATAAGAAGCAGCAAAGCACTAGGATTTCTTAGTTTGCATCCAAAATACCATGTGTTCTAATCATCTCAGTGCAGCAGACATGAAAGCTTGTTCCAGAGAGATGTCACAAGAGTCACATATTTTCCTTTGAATAATGAGCAGTGCTTTTAAAGGAGCTTAAGATAAACTTCAGGCCTATGGCCCATATGATCTGTTTACTGCATATAAAGACTGCAGCCCTTATCTAAGCAGGAGCAATGATTCTGTCACTAGAGCTCAGATTGAAACTCCAAAAATCTTGCATCTGCTTTCCTGATGTACCATAGAGCCTATGCATGTTTTCAGACAAGGCATTTTATCTTACTTGGCCTCAATTCATAATCTCTTTTAAAAATGGGCACAATAGCACAATACAACACAGTTCTTAACTATATTTGAAAATTATTCCACTTAAAATCTTAAAAAATCAGAGGCAGGGAGCAGGCAATAGCAGAATAGCTGGGGCATGGGAGTCAGGTTATGGAAGAACAAACATAGATAACTTTCCTGTTGTATAACTTACATCTGAACATATTCTGCACTGATGCTGAAGGGCAAGTTGTTTGTTTATTACAGAGACTGCATCATAAATACAGGTACATAGGAACAACTGGGATTTCCTTTTCTCTCTTCTATTTGTGTATATTGGGATATAGATAGTTCAAGGATCAATGCCTTTTCTCAGTATGGGCACTGCCTACTTTTAAGGGGTCCCATTGTCAGCCACAGCCTGCATGTGTTAAGCATGTACTTGTCATTTGGGTTTAAACTAGAAGGAAGTAGAATCAGATCCTACAAGGTTGTTGGTGCTTGCTCTGCTGATTAGAACCATAGAATTACAGAATTATTTGGGTTGGAAGAGACCTTAAAGACTGTGTAGTTCCAACCCCCTCTACCATGAGCAAGGACACCTTCTGCTAGGCCAGGTTGCTCCAAGTCCTGTCCAACCTGGCCTTGAACAATTCCAGGGATGGGGCATCAACAACAACTCTGGACAACTTGTTTCAGTGCCTTACCACCCTCCCAGAAAAGAATTTTTTTCCTAATATCCAATCTAAACCTCCTCTATGTCAGTGTGAAGCCATTCCTCCTTTTCTGTCACTCTTATAAATAGTCTTTCTTGATGGCCCCCTTCAGGAAGGCTGCAATTAGGTCATCCCAAAACCTTCTCTTTTTGAGGCTGAACAATCCCAATTCTTTTGGCCTTTCCTCACAGGAGAGGTGCTCCAGCCCTCTGATCAACTTGATGTCCCTCCTCTGGATTTGCTCCAACATTTTAGAGCTGATAGAGCTGTGGGATACAGAACTCAAAGGCAGTCTGCTGAAAAAAATGAAGGTTTTCAGGCCCTGTGGTTGAAAGGAAAACCTTTTTCTCAGAGTTCAGGCTCCTTAGTCCCTAGTCCTGAGGTACAAAAAGACAGCTAGAAACATGTGAGCTGGTTTGGCTCCATATGGTGCTCTGCAGGGCTGACCCCGTAAGTGAGGTGGGGCTCAGCCTGAGCTCAGTCTGCGCAGGGCTGTATGAACTGACTCCAGCAGTGGTTCTCCAACACTGTATGTCTCTGTGCTCTCAACAATGGGAATCCATAGCTGTAGCATCTTGCAGCCACTGTCTGGCTAATTTGTTGCTGAAATCTAGTGGTATCTTTCATGTGTACAGGAAATGCTGCGTCATTCAGCTCTGGGAACGTATGGAACTTTCTGCCATTGCAAGACAGCCGTGGAAGTTTGCTGTTTCTCTTGGCTGAGGAGGTTTTGATGCATCGCACACGTTATGTTTCTCTAGCACAGAAGTTTGCCCTCAGCAGAGCTCATTGCCTGACAGGTGCTCTCCCAGGATCAATCCCTGAACTTTGGACCAAGAACTGCAATTGTTGTCACATCCTCCTGCACGTGATGTAAAGGGCACAACACAATTCTGGAGTTGAAAGTTAAACCTTTACTTCTAGCAGCAGCGTAATAATTCTCTTCTTTTAAGGAGATCTACCATGTCTTTACGTTTATGGAAATAATTTTTGAGCTATAGGGTGGGGTTATAAATTGTAATAGCCTCAAAATAGAAAGCATAAATTTTTTAGCAAATGGATCAGTGCAGAAATTGAGATTCTCCTTATTGTGTTTTTTGTTGCTGTCCACAAGTGTTTTTCAACAGCTTTTTATTTTAAACAGGTCTGTAATGTTGTCTCCAGATCTTGGAAACCATTTTCAAATGTGTGAATTGAAAGTGGATATGGAATGTATAAAAAAAGGTCTTCCAGGTGGGCAGAAGTGCTGTTCTCTATATAACTGAGTTTTCTTCAAGTCTTCCCACTATGTGTGACTCATCATTGTGCTAAAGTATCCCAAATCCTTTGTTACAGAAAGCTGCAGCTGTTGTGCTCAAATGGGTCAGTAATCTTTGGTTTTCAGGGACTTTTTATAATCTTTATTAAGGTATTTCTATAACAGAGCATAGTGTTTTAAGGAAGCTCTTATGTGCTTCTGAGTAGTGACCTTCTGCTTTGAAAGATCCACAAATTTTACATGCTAGCTCTAAAAAAGAGGCAAGTTTGCTACATGATTTAGGGAATGGAATACTTAATATAAAGTTATTCCAACAGGTGTTAGGTGTTAATGGCTTTGCTGTGATGCATAAAGTCCATAATCTTAAGGTCAAAACACTATTTTTGACTCTTTCTGTCTTCATAAAAATGTTGCAATCAGTGTTGGCTTTTGTTGAAGAAAGCATGGCACTGTGAGTAAGTGATGCAGCCTGGTACTTACATAGTCTCCTGCAAGTGAAGCACAGCTTTCATCCTGCAAATCATTTCCCAAGATTGGTCAGCTTAGGGTAAAGCATTGTTATTTTAATGCATTATGATACAATCAGAAGCACATGATGCTGAGAGAGAATAGTGATTTTCTTTACAGGGATTTAGTTTCAAGAAGTTAGGAATCTCTATTTGCCCAGCTTTTCTTGTTGGCTTCCACTTGCTAAGTGTTTTCAGTTGCACCATACAGTTCTTTTGGGGAAGGAAATAAGGCATCTTAATACTTTCTATTGTGTTACCTCATGTTTTCTCATCTCCTTAGCATTGCCTGCTTGCTTAATCAAAAGCAAATTAAAGTGTAGTAGTGGAACACACTTTTGAACTGCTAATAAATAAAGGGAATTATCAGAGAAAGGGTGATAGAAAGTTAGGAGGAGGAACTGTGAACATTTTGGCTGGCAATATCATCTGTGCCTCCTGCAGTGCTGGCTATTAGTGTTCCTGGTGAGTTTGTCTGATTTTGTCCAGTCACTGACACCAGGATTTTCATAGGAAAGGGGATGTTACAATGGGGATTTAATAGTGCACCAGGACCCTTTAAACTTCCTCCAGTTTTTATTTCACTGCTCCATCTTGAACTAGTATTATGCCACAATGTTATCAGGTGTTAATTAGTCCTGTGTTGGGAATTGTCAGTATCAAACAGGATCTGAGGCAGGCCTTGCTGAATCCCTATGGAACAGACCCCCCCTGCCCTGGGATGGCTGCAGGCAAAGCTTATGGGGAGGTGCAGGGCCTCACCCTGGAAACAGTGAAACCTCAAACAGATCGGTGCTCACTGGCCCATCTCAAACTTCCTGCTGGAACCAAGGCCTTTCACAGTAACTGAATGTCACCTGATGCTCAAAGCCTTTGTAATTTGCAAAAAGTTGCCTTTAGCTTTGCAGATCTAAGAGCTGCGTGCCCTGTGAGGTTACTGGTGAGATGGTGGGCAGTAAAAGGTAGTGTGATTCCTGCTTCGTTTGATGTGTGTTACCCACAGTGGCCAGGAAGCTCAGACTTCACCCAGAATTGCCCACTGGAGCCTGGTGAAGCAGTGAAGGGTGACGCTTTCTCTGCACCTCCAGGCTCAGCTGTCACCGGCTCAGCTGAACTGAGCACTTGGCTGTAAAAGAGGAGATGGAACTAATTTCTATAGGATTTTTAGGCCCTTGAGCTGCTGCAGGAGCCTCCACACAGCTTCTGGCTTATAACAAAAGTAGTTAAGAGTTTGCATTACTTTTTAAGTATGCAGGGGAAAAAAGCACAGCAGTTCCTCCTGAACCCATAGTATAGTGGACTTCCACATCTGGCAGCCTCTAGTTATTTTAAACTTTGTGAAAGATGTAGGGTATTTTATTAAAGTAAACAAAGCTATCTGAAATGGGTACTCTTAAAGGAAAACACTCCATTTTAACTAAAACTCTAAACTTCAATAAGGACACAGAAGTGTGTATTCTTTATGGGTACTCTGGCCAGAGCTTGACCTCCAATAGTCCTATTTCTTAATAAAATACATTCCGCTGAATTGGGCTTTTATGAGTTTGTTGCGGTGTGAAAATAACTCAAAAAAGTCATCTAAGGGTTCATGACTGAGAATAAGGATTGTGAGGGAAATATTTTAAGGCAAGAACAAGGTTTAGTTTAAAACTACAAAGTAAATTTATTAACAGAACTAGAAGAGGATAATAAGCAGTAAAATAAGTTTGAAATACCTTTCATCTCTCCCCCTCAACTTTTCCATCCTTCTCACTGAACATGAAGGGATACAAACATGGAGGAGATTCACCTTGTTATACTATGGGGTGTCCTTCTTGCAGGGGAGATAAGCTTCTTCAGCGTAGTTTTTAACGTGTATGAAGTAGCGTCCTGCCCGACCTGCTACAATGCAGTGTCCCTCCCACAAACAAAAGAGCCATCCCAAAACTAATTCTGCGTGGGTCATTAGTTCATGGGCTGTAGTCTTTTAAGGATGAGTTGTTCTAATTTGGAAGCAAGGGCTCTCCATCTCTAGAAGCAAATGGTCTCTCTCTTCTCTCTGTTTGAGTCTCCCAGCTGCCCAGAGGATCTCTGCATCCCCCCATGCACCCATAAATTACAGGGAGACAGTTTGTTTCACTGTAGCCCTTACCACAGTCTGCAGGAGGAGTCCAGTTCTAACGCCAGGCCCTCCCCTGGACTCCTCCCCTACCCCTTTCTCTCTACTGACCTTGGTATCTACCATGTTGTCCTTCTCACGTGCTCACCTCCTTCTCTTCTTTAACTAAAAGGGAAAAAAAACTTGTTGCCCCCAAACACCATTGTTAATAAGTTTTTACCAGTTCAAAAAAACAACTTCCCCGGGGTCTCTGCTCTGCTGATAAGTCGGTTCAGTTTGGATCTCGTGTCGAGGAATTGTTTGCCATGTTTTTGCTGCCGCCAGCTCCGCTCTTCTGCCTGCAGCATGGCTCGTCAGAAGCAGCAGCTAAACAAAACAGAGTTTGCCATGGGCTGAACTGAAGTAGCTCCAGCTGTTGCATGTCAGTCCGGCCTCCCCACACCGCTGGCCCCAGCCGCGGCACCCACCGCCCCTTTTCGGGGGAGTGACCCCCACGCTTTCTCGCCCAGGATGTGTCATCATTAAAGGCTTTAACTCAACTTAATTGGCTCAGGGGCATGCCCATCCTCAGACCTCGATAAGATTGGTGTTCTAGAAAGAACGATACCTGTGCTTTCACCCCTCTTCTTTCGCTGCCACAGACAAACAAAGGAATGGACCGTGCGAAACCAGCACAGAGTTATAGCTTAAGCTATTAAATATAAAGCATTTGGTTTCCCAGGAACTGCATAATTTTCAAATAAGCAAGTGTTTTGAATATATGCATTACTGGGGAAAATCCTCACAGCAAACTCTTCTCCCAGATAAAAGCTAGTCAGTTAATTCTGTCTTGTCTCTGGAGAAAGTAAGAAAGGCCTTGTTTCCCAGAATTAGGTTTGGAGTTGATTGAAGTAGGAAGTTGCGCTTAATGGAGTCTATCTACTCAAACACATTTTTTTTAAAACAGAAAAAAAATCTATTTGTAAAATGATAACTGTTTTTTTGGGAAAGGATTAGTTTCAAAACCTTCCTATTCCTGAAAAATTCGTTCCCCTTTTTCTGATTTTAAAATGCATTTTTTAGACATTTTGAAAATGGAAGAAAAAATTAATTCAGTTTGGAATAGCTCAACTTTCTGAAGGAAAACTTGAAGAAAAAACCAAGTAAAACATAGCTGAAACATTTCATTTAACCTAGTTTGAAATACTCAGGGTTTTTTGATATTTTGAGCTTGGTTTGAGAAAACATTTCAGAAACTGTGTAGGACCTGGCAAGATGATCTTTGCCAGCTCTGGGCATCGATGATCGGTGCAGTACAGTGCTGATCTGCCCAGGGGATTCCTTCCTGGTTTAGTGCAGCCCAGTAAGGAAACACTAACTTGTGTTTGTAAAGCAGCATGACTGCTTTGCCTGGCCCCTCAGTCCAGCTGAAATCCTTCATGTTTCAGCAAGGCTCATTGGCTCACAGTGTGGGGTACAGAATCGGCCTGGGATTCTGCTGCTGCTGGAGCTGAGAGGGTGACCATAGTCTGAGGGTACCACTCCAATAGCCACCTATGGACTCAGCACAAGGACAAGGCTAGTATATGGGGGTTTTTTTAAGAAGCAAAAGAATAATATAATAAAAAAGGTGATAGGAGAAAAAAAGTTAATAGTCAAGTGGTTACAGGAAGACTTGTGTCTTTAGCTGTGTTTATGGGCACATGGTTTTGTTCCAGCCCTGCTGCCTACATCCTATGTGGAAAGAGCCCTGAAAATAAAGTTGGATTTCTTGTAAGAGCAGCCAGGCAGAATGGATTAATGACAGGATGCACTTGCAAGTATCCATGAACCCCAAACCCAGCTGAGAAGTGTGGTTGCTGCTCCAAGCCATGAGGCTGACCCAGTGTGCCCATGTGTTCTAGACATGGGATGTTGATGCTGGTGAGCACTGAGCCTGGCTGAGGGTGTGGGTCATTGGCAGGAGGTTGTGTGGGAATGCATCCCGCAGAGCCTATGCAGGATGAGCTGGGCAATGCATGTTCGTGGGGCCCCAGGAGAATGGACATTGAAGGTTTCTGCTGTGAACTGGGCTCCAGACTCTTTATGAATTACATAAATGAAGGGTGACAGACTTGCAGAGTATAATGGTGTAAACTTTGTGACTAGAAATTGTTTACACATCTGTTTTGAAGAGAAGATTTGAGCCTGGCTTTTACAGCCTCTCAGGGAGCACCCACAGTCTGTTTTGGACCCTCTACCCCAGCTTGAAAATCTCTTTTATGGCATCTCTCTGCCCAATCCAAACATTCTATTTACAAATTTGTTATCTGCATATAGTAAGATAGCTGTGCCTGAGTGCTTATCAGGAAAACCCACCTGTACTCTACTGCAAATAGATAAAGGCTTTTATGTAACTGGGACAGCAGGAGAAGAGGCTTTACCAGTACTTTCCTCGTCTCTTTATTAGATACAAAAGTCAGAGCTTGGGGGTTATTTAGGAAATCCAGGGACTGAGGCTCTTAAGGACTGGAGAGCTGTCATACTGTAGTCTGTTTGGACAATTTTCCTACTGTCACACCTCTGTGGCACTTGTGGGACCCATGTCCCATAAGCATCAATCACCTTTAAATGAAATTGGTATTTCTTACCAAATGCCTGATGATAGGCAAATGTCACTTGAGTTTGCTGCTCTTAAGAGTTGAGCAAGGACGAGAGAGAAGACCTGTGGAATGAAGGGAAAATACTGAAGGGGGCTGTGGATGTGCTGGTGCCAGCCATCCTGTATTCTGGGGGTGATAGCGTGACTACTGGTGAGTCCTGTTTCACAATGGAAATGTCTCTTCCTGGCTGATTCTGGTATCATATTCTCTCTGGCATAGCGCCTTGCTTATTTGCATAAGTTATCAGCAGGTTACTAGTTTTTCCACAAAGCAGGATGCATGCTAAGGGGAATTTTATGACAGATGTAGTTACTTCAGCAGTCCCTGGCCTGGGAGAGACACTCTGCTTTTGTGAGCATTGACTGTGGTCGAGCAGAAATTCAAGTGATGCTGTATTTCAGATTTAGCTTGGATGTGCTGTGAGTGGTGGTGGGCATTTCTAGGGACTCTCAAGGTGCAGACCTTCAGGCAGGCCTAGAGGAAATGATGGTAGGGGATGTCTGGAAAATCCCCAGAAAAGCAAGCTAAAAGCTTCCTGTTTTCATCTACTGAAAGATTCTGCTTTACTTAATTCCCCTTCACCCTGTGACAGGTAACTTGTGCATCCAGATTGCTAATAGAAGAGATAAGTGGTTTAGAGGTGATTTAAGAGATAACAGGTTTAAAGCCTCTGGGAGAATTTCCTCAGCAGTTGTATTGTGTATGGGAAGTGCATGTATTACGGGAATGCGTGTGGAATGGGCTTCTCAGTAAGATCCTGAGCAAAACGATGTGGTTCTTTTCAAAACAATGCCAGTAAAACTTCCAGAATGTGCCATGGGATGGGGTCAGTACTGCAACACTGCTGCTTGGCTGGAATGCTGTAAACTGGGGAGAAGGAAGAAGCAGAAATCCAAAGTATGGTACGAAAATTTCTTGAAAAAGGTGAGGAACATTGACTAACCTGTACTGCACCCCCTGTCATGTTTGGTCCTATGTGGAGGTCTTCAGGCAACGATTTTATGCCATTTGTATTTATCTCTGGTAGCACATAAGCTACAACATTGGAGCCATACCTTCAAGGATGTGTTCTAACAAATGTCTTCTGTGTCCCTTCCTTACTTAATATGGTGCTTTGGGCCTTCTAATCTCAAAGACATCCATATTGGTGTAAAACTGCAGCTTAAGCTCAGTTTCCAGGGTACTGCACAGCTTGCACATCTTGCTCTCTACTTCAGTGCACTTGAAATTAGATATAACATAGAGCGAGCTGATTACAGAAACACATGGACTAGGCATAGGCTAATGTGACTTCCTCCTGCAGTCCCAGAGCAGTTGTGCATTCTGAACCGTTGCTATTTTCCAGCCCTCGTTTCAACTGGCACACTGGGAAAAGGCTGCACTTGACTACTACAGGATTATAAAGTTACACACTATTGTTACATCATGGCTATGCTGGGAGTGTAAGTTCAACCTTACCATTAGATGCAGGAGTTGAGAGACCTTGGTTTTGACCCTGTCTCAGACAGAAACCTGCTTTGTTACCCAGAGACGAGCCTGTCAAAAGGGATTTTTACCTTTTCATCAGAATCATCTGAAGTTTTATTGACAACCTTAACGGGTGTCACCACTTATCCCAAGGCAAAAAAAGTGATATATTTTTTGTGTCTTATTTTGTATTTCCATCATACCTCTGATTTACTAAGTAGACTCTTCGGTATAGAATGTACTGAAGAAATTTTCTGGCTGCCTAGCATATCACAGGAAAATCTTCAGGATAAACAGAACTGATGTGTCAGAAAAGAATCCTCAAGCGACAGGATGGACCCACGCCAGTGCAGCAGTTACTGCTTTCTAACCCTGTCTCATAGGCTCATATGTCCTTAATTTCTTAATAGAAGAAGACTTCCCCCCTGCACCATCGGTAACACGAAAGGCTCCTGTGTTGTCCTTCGGAAGGTGGCTGTTTCATCTGCCTTGTCTGTTCACCTCCACCCCATGCATGGGCTATAGCTGTGTTACAGTCCTGGATACTGTAGGGAAAGAAAACTCACCTTTAATTTTGGACAAGAGGGCATGGAAGCCAAAGCAACAATGAGCACAGAGCAGCATATGCTGCTTTCCCTCTGCAGCGAGTGTCCTGTGGCTCTGGGAGGATGGGGCTCAACAGCAGCAGCTTAGAAAATGCCCTCACTGCTGCTGAGTTTAAGTGTGTTCCTGGAGTGGGGCAGCATGGACCTGAAGCCAGTCTGTGGTGTGTGCTCATGCCAGGCATGTCCAGATGTGCAGTATCCTTAAATCCATGCTTAGCAAAGCTGAAGTGGCTCTGGCCAGCTGTCAGTCTCGTTGTGACACTTCGTCCTAGCTCCTCAGGCCCTCTTCTTCCCTCCTCTCTTCCCTCCCTATTTCCTCCCTCTGAATTACTGTGATGACTGCGGGAAAATACTCTTATACTTGTTGGTTTACAACAGCTTGGCTGTCAAGGCATTTGTAAGGAGATGAAAGGCAATGGCTGATTTTCTCTGTTGATGGTGTCTGTCACTCATGACTGAAAGCCCTTTGCAATCTTAGCACATCCTGGCTTTATTTGCTGCAACAGCTCTTCCTGGGAACAGTCTGATTTCAACACACACTCTTGGCTTTGCATCTGTGAGCTTAGTTAGGGCTAGGGCTTGTTTTAGAAAGTGCTATTAGTCAAAAGACAGAATAAATGCAGATTTTATTAAGATGCATATGGTACAATACCTGTATTCTGAAGTAAGTTATCCTTTTTTTGCTGTTCACTGGAAAAAAAAAAAAAAAGAGAAATTGTAATAACTTCCTAATACATCTTAGTAGTGTTTTTCAATGTTTTGACTCTGAGAGGTAAGGGAAATGTAAAGTAATGTCCTAAATGGAAAGTCTCCAGCTTCCAATGGGAGCTCTTGTTAGTGGTGCTGGACCAAAGTATGGAAACATAATCAAACATATCTTCTATATATTTGATATTGAGGTGAGGATGGTGTGTCCCTAATAGGTGGAAGATTTCTCAGTTCCAGATCTTAAATAAATATTTTTTCTTGAATACCAGCTTGTAGGGTTGGTGGTTTCTGTTTCACTAAATGACTATTAGACAGTCCCTGTCCAGAATCTCTAGTGAGCTTTTCCTTTCCAGTATGTGAAGATACAGCTTGTGCCCATACAACCTCCTAAAGCAAATGCAAAGACTGTAGTTTGTTGCTATGCCAGCATCTTCATTAGCAGTGAGAGTCTTATGACAGCCTTTCTTCTGGAGGTAAGAACCTTCAGTGGAGGGAGATGGCCTGAGCTGTGACTGAAGTGGGTGACAAGGGGAACTCAGTAGCTCGCTCTGCTTTGCTGACAAACTGAGAAAAAAAAATAGGCCAGCATTCCATCTTGCAAGTGTCTTAAGCTATTATAAGAATTTATAGGAACTCATTATACAATAAATTACAGATATAAAATAGCAAGTGGTACATCTTTTAAGCAGTGTATATTAAAATTCATCTTGACAAGACCAGGAAAACAGCCCCCAGATGTATCTTCCCTACAAGGGAAGTAATTTGTGGTTAAGAGAAGTGGAGTGTTAATGACAGGTCTATGCCAGTAAAGACTACAAAATGCCTCAGTGGTAATTGTCATCAGAATGGTTTCCTTTCCTTCTAGTTACAAAATCAGATAAACTATTAGAAACACCATTTGTAAAACCCAGACACCATATATTTCCATCAAATGTAGCAGTTGTCTCTCTCTCTGGGGTTCCTGAAACAAACTCCCTTGGGGTCCTAGCTGGGCTGCGGAATACAAGCTGTGAAAATATTGACATGCTCATTTTATCCTTTGCTTTCCTTGTCCTTCTCTGTTTCTATTCTTTAATCCTTACTCAGTGGCAACCACTAATAAAGCCAAGTTACTTCTGCATCAAGAGGATCAGGAAGCTGTTTCCTCTCAAACAAAATGTGCTGACATGGCTAACCTTGATTTACATAAATGATTGAACAGTGTCTCCTGTCTGCTGTGTATTTCAGGCCCCAGTTAGCCAAGATTCTTGCATGTTGAGACAGCTTTTCATCTTCCCCATCTCCTCCTAGCAGGACAGCAGGGAACAGCACTTTATAGCGAGTCATAACCACATCAGACTTTGTTTCCTCTGCCTTCACAACTGTGAGCCGCTCAGACTGGCAGTAGCAGCCCCAAGATGCCTTTCCCCATGAATAGACTTTCCTCAATTGGCAGGGGTTTAAAAATTTCTTTTAACCTATTTAAAGATTTGGTGTGGATGTTTTAGTGAAAAGGAATCACCAGACAATCAATGGGAATTAAGAAGTGTTGGGACTAATCCAGTCATTTTAACACAGATACGGTGTAATAGTTTTTGGAATGAATAAATTTGTGATGGTATGATCAGCATTGCTTGTTTTTGCATCATTAAAACCTTTTCTGAATCAGTTTGGTCAAAAGGAAACATGTTGGTTCTGCTAAGCTGGCTTTCAGAGGCAGACATGTTCCAGGAGTCAGAGAAGTACTGAGTTATGTGCTGCCCAAAACCAACTTAAACTGGTGGTATAAATCTTGGTACAGGTTTTTCCTCAGTCAGTGTGGCTCTGGAGTCTTGATTCTCAACTTGAGGCAACATCTACTGCAGTCCTTTCTGAATTTCAGGGCCACATCTGCAGCCATGGTAAGCTGCTGACTTCCGCTGATGGTCAGTAATTTACAGCACCACAATCTGGCCTCTGGTTTGCCTGCTTTAGCTACAGTGCTTTAAAGACATTTGCTATCTGCATCAACCCTAGTTGAAGTTAAGATATATTTGACCTTTATTCCCTAGCACTTTGGAAACTGAATAATAATAAATGTGTAGTGAATTCTGTCCTGCAGATAACCAGAATATTTTTTTGACATCCCTCTGAAAAATGTTTGTTATTTTAAGCCTCTGCTGCCAAGGGCAAAGCATGATATACATGGAAACTATGAAGGAGGAGAAGAGTGCAGTGTAAAAGGAAGAACCTGTGGGGAAAGGTTTGGTGCTAATGGATTGGATCCATTTGCAGCATTGTTGGGCAAAGCACTAAATGCTGAAAAATAATTTGTGGCAATTTAGCCCTTTTTCATAGTGTGCATGTTTCTTTTGAGGTATATATAACAAAAGGCAAGCTCCGAGACTGAAGAGTTTGTTACTGTAAATGTGCATTTCTGCAGGCAGCTTGGTGAAGTGAACAGTTGGATGGGGTGGCCCCTCAGGATAACAGCACAGCTTCTTTCTCAGGAGAACAAGTGGAACAGCTTAGGAAAAGAATGCAATTAGTCCTTACAATTTTCATTACAGATGACTCTGCAGAACAGGTGTATTGTTGGATAGGTCATACAGAAGTGTTTGAACACAGACAAACCCTCAAATAAGAGAGAAAAGCAGCTCCTAAAAAAGAGAGATATATTTTTTAAAATTAGTACTGTATAAATTTATCAATCCTGTTGGTTTTGAGAGTTCTGTAAGAAAAGAAGTAGGAGTAAGTGCACATTACTGAAGAATAGTTACAAATACATCAGTTTTGGTAGGTAGAAGTCAAAGTGTTTACCAAAAAGAAGGAAAAGCAACCCCTGATGGATACAGCAGAGGAAGTAGTATGCTCGATCCACAGGCAAATGGCAGAGCTAGAATGAACAAGTTTCCAGCCCTTTGTTTGTCTGCATCAACTGAGAATCTGTCCAATGTACTTTAGTGAAAGAAAATGTGCTGAATGCATTTACCAGGCTGTATTTGTGGACAAGACTTCAAGTTTTCTTCATTGTGATAAGCTTGCATGTCCTGACATAGGTTTCCATATCCAAGATTGAAGGTATTAATCCCAGCTTCCCATTAGGAGTGAAAAAACCAGCTCATCTTTTTTGTACCTTGTCCCTTATGGAAGGTGTCGCTTAGAGCAGCCAAAGTGCCATCCCCTGCTGTCCTGGCTCTGAGGCATCAACAAGCCGGCATACCCCTTCATGAGAGCACAAAGCTTTTCTAAAGACACTGCCAGTTTCAATTAATTCCTTATTAGGACAGGTTCTTCTGGATTTTTGTCTCAAGCAAGGGGGTTTGGGAGAAATACAAATAAAAAGAAACCCATCCTAACACATTCTGCACTGTGATTATTAGAAGATGCTTATAGGAAGTGGAAAACCCAATTGATATATGTAGTGCCACATTCTGACCAGGCACTTAAATGTTAACTTCTTGCTTTTTGTTTAATTGCCCTGTACATGGAGCTGTGGGCATCTCTGTGTGGGTGCATGTCTCTTCTTTTCTCTCGTGGAAGAACCTTTGAATCTTCTCATTTTCTTCCCTGTCAGCAAGAGGTGAAAATGCTGATCACAGCCTGTCTCCAGCAAATTCATGGGGCAGCAAAAATGCTGCCCACTTCTGGTGTCTGTATTTTGATTGTCTGGTATTTTTGGTATTCTGCTGGTGGCTAAAATCACATTTCTTCCAGTGGACCTTTAGCAGAGAGATGATTGAGGTTTCAGTTCAGATTACTGGGACACATGTTTAATGGTGGTAGAATAGATAGCAAGAGTTTGTTTTTGGTAAGAATGCCATCTGACCATCTGGCATACATGTAGCAGGTGTCTCCATCCTTCTGTTAATGTTCCTATTGAATGCCTCTGTCTCCTGTGCTTGCTCCTCCCAAGAGTGGTGTTCCACCTCCTCTGCTTCTGACTATGTGGCCTTATGTTGCAGTGGTGACACATCAGAGGGTCGTTGGGATGCCACATGCTGAACCCTCGGCTGTCAAGAGCATTGATCTTTCTGCTGAGCCAGAGAAAGTTCAATTAGCTTATTTTAACATTCATCTTTGTCCTGTGGGTTGGCAGAGTTGATGCTGGCTGAAGCCTGATTTCCATATAGCTCATTTACTGTAAATAATTATTGCTTGTAAGTGAATGGTAGACTGTTGACAGCCTCTGCAGTAAGGCATAATAGTCACTTTTCATTTATTTGCTGTCAGAACCATCTGAAACCTTCCCCCTTCAGGACAGCAAAATCTTTCTGTTCTTGCTGGATGTTAACTGGGCAAACTGATGGAAAGCTGTGGTTAGCACAGCCCCATGCCAGTGATGTGGTATAGGCAAGGTGACTAATTCAATGTCAAAGGATGACAGTCCAGGAAATAAAAAAAGCTCTGAACTGTTCTCTAGTTTAAGGTTACCTGCCTTTGTGAGTATGCATTATGATTCTCTCTGATTGCATACTTATATCTTACTTTTTGTCATTACCTCAATACTATCCTTCTTTTTAATTTGGTTTAGTTACGTGTTTCTTACTACTCTAGTTCCTGGAAATGCCTGCCCTGTTCTTGCTGAAGCTTTAAAACAATGAACTCCCAAACAAAAGCAATAACTTGAATCAGATACCTTATATAGGGATTTACTTTCTGAACAACCAAGGTCAGAAAAGTTACAAATGTCTTGGCTATGAGAAGCTGCAGCCTTAAATATAGGTGATAGCACTAGCTGGCCCCATACTTGGGGGATACTCAAAGACATGTGGCAAGGAGACCCTGTCTGCCCTGATTGACACTTTGGTGTCTGTCTGCTGTCTGCACCTGTAATGTTTTCCCCAGTATGCTCTGGTTAAAGACTTAGAGAAAGGAGAGAGGATGTATGTTGGGGCATGCAGAGATTATTTCAGCAAGCTAACTAAGTTTACTGCCCAGGAATTTCTCTCTGATTAAAGAGGGTCACAAAAAGGACAGTAAAATCTGTGGTAACCTTTACTACTTATCCCAGGTAAACTTAAGACCCTTTGCTGCAACTTATGCAAGAAAAACAGTTTAAAGAAGAAATGGTAGTAGTTCCCTGCCTTGGTGTCTTCAGCTGTTTAGAAGTGTCATACTGGAAAGTCACTGAGGGACTCTTGCTCTTCTTCCAATACTTTCTGTGCATCTTAGCAACCACTTTCCTCATTCCTGCTTGGGATTGCCCTGCAGTAGAGACTCTGCCTGTAGCAGCTCTGACAAGTCTCCCAGTGGAGGGAGTCTGGCTGGAATTGTGCTGTGCTCCATTTGCCTTCCCTAATGGACAGATTTTTGGAGACAGTGCCAGCTTTTTTAGGGCTGGCCTAGGGAGAAAGCAGCTCCTTGGTGGTCGCAAAGCAGGCTGGACATAACAGGGGATCTGAATTAATGAGTAAAGTGAGCCTTGGGAATTTAAGCCTAGAGAAAAAGACTTGGACAGAAGTATACACATAATACATGAGGACATTTTATAGTCCTTACAGTGTTGAATTTATGCTAAGTTCAGTGCATAGAGACTAAATAGTGAGTGTATTTTTCTATTTCTTTATAGGAACAAAGAGTTTCCCTTGTTTAACAACCAGACGCAGCATTCTACCATCGGCCTACCCAGGTATGACCTTTTAACTTGTTGCCTAGTTTAACAAGGAGGCTGCTTCAACAAACTAAGAAGGCTTGAAAAAACTTCTCTAGCTCCTGGAACACTAATTTTCTGGGGCTACTTCCTGTTTTTGCAATAGTCCTATTTTTAAAAAATAGGAGTATTTTAAGTAGGTTTTTTTAAAAATCCTTCTGCATCTGATGGGAGCCACAGTATCCCTTGTCAAAGCAGGTGTCTTGCTTTTGGCTTAGCAAGAACCTGCTTACAGCCCTTGGTGGAAAGGGCCTAAGATGGTGGTGATGCAAAGGCAGAGCATCTGAGAGAGGTGACAGTGCTCCTGCACACTGCTCTGGTTTATCATGTCTTGCCACTGCACTGAATCGTACCATAGAAAAGATGAGAATGATTTGGCAGAGTAATCACAAGCACAATGCTTCTAGATCTCCAGTATCAAAAATAATTGGGTTGGATCAAAGAAATGCACTTTTTCTCCTCTTTGGAAAAGAGAAAACATTCAGGACACTCCTGTCTGAAAAGAATAAAAACAAGTGTTAGAGAGAACCTGTGATGCTTCTGTCATGTAGATGAGCAGATACTTGTTTTGTCAGTATTTCTGTATGAACATGTATTCGTTTCAGTTTGATTTTCAAGTGAACATAGTTCCTGTTCTCACAAGCATTAGTTTAAAATGCTAAAGACAGAATTCTGAACTTGAGCAAATGGGAAGAGAGTTTGATTGTAAAACTAGATCTGAAGCGTAGGGAAGAAATGCAGTGTGAGCAGGGTGGTAAAGTGCCTCAGCTTCCGCTGGTGTAACTTAACTTGGGCAGGGCAGGGGGAAATACTGCCATTATTTTGGGGACTAGTGGTGTGTTTGTTCTGGCCTTGCAACACAAGCAAAATGAGGATTTCAGTGAGCACAGGCACCTGTGCAGGAGATGCCTGTAGAAGCTCATGTAAGGCGTAACACAATGGTGGTCCCCTTCCCTGGGTGTCCTGTCAGCCCAACAAGCTAGAGGAGGTTCAGACTCTGCATCCTTTGAAGAGTAGCATGAAAGCATTTACAAGCATGAAAGTTTTATTCAGCTGTTAAAAGTACCTACTCTGCCTTGTCACTAATTAAAAGGAAGGTGCAATTTAGGACACATTTTTTCTGTGAGATCATACTTGAACAGTGAGCAAAATCAATCTCCCCTATTCTCCTTGAGTAGTCTCTGCCATGCTTCTGAGGCTGCAGGATACTTAACGATGAAAAAATGGAAGGATCAAGCACAGATTTAAAGGAAGGCAAGCTGATACTATAGGATGAAAAAAGGTAATAGTGTATGGTCTGGGATTTGTGTGGGCATGCACATATGCAGTTGTATGTGCATGTATTGGGTTCAAGGCTGGTTTTGGACTTGAGCTATTATAAACCTATAAATCTATCAATTTCCCAATCAGCCGTTAGTTTACTTCTGTGTGCAGTCTCTGCTGGATTTATGAATTTGAAGGAAATTGAAACAGAGAATCAAATTTGGCTCTCTGCATTTGCAGGCTGTAAAAAGTGGACACAAAGTACAAGGCAGTTGACTTTCCATATGTGAAGTTTTCTCTCTCACAAGCCATGGCAACACAGGCCTGACATGGGCTGTGGAGACACACAAAGTCTGTATGTGCCAGCCTCTCCTGTCCCTGAGACATATGGTGTGCCTGAGGGTTAAGGTGCCTCTTCTTGTTTTGCAGAATTTCAGTACTACTCCTCCTCTTGGAAAGCATGGTACAAGCAGCCCAGCAATTTGGGAAGGAGCTATTTGCCTTCTGGGCCTCAAACTGTGGAAGGGCAGGAGCCACCACAGCCCTGGCATTTGCTCCCATCAGGCTCCCATTTGCTTTCAGAGGCAGCCAGCACGTCCAGCACCCTGCAGGCTCCTGCCAGCCTCTGCCAGGCAGGAGGGGCACCATAAGCAGTGATCCTGCACACTTCAGGAATTTTCCCATGGCCTCAGAATACCCTTGCAGCAGTGCAAGTACTAAATGAAGGATTAAATTAGCTTGTAAGACGTAAAGTAATAGGCAGTTTCATTGTGGTTGCCATTTCACTATTGATAACATTCCACTAGTGATAAAGTAAATTCTTAGTTGTCTGCCATACAAAGCTTAAATTGTCTCTGCAGATCCCACTGTTAACTGACAGACCTAAATTACTGCTCTTGAAATAAGGAATATATCCATGGATATTCCTTATATCCAATGCCCCATAGCCTCTTGATGCTGCTGAGATGCCACAGACAGTTTAAGAAGTTGGCAAGTCTGAAATGAAAAGAGAAACAATCATACATCATAACTAGCATTTTCTTCACAGGGTTACTACATCAGTGATAAAATACAGGTATAAGATCTTGTGAGCATTGCTGTCTCTCCTGTGTCCTTTGTCTCTGGATTACTAAAAAAAACCCAGTGAGAATTACGAGTGGAAATAATGTGCCACAGGTGTGTGACAGGGAGAGTTGTGATAAAGGAGGTGGGGGCTCAGGAAAAGGAGATGTGTTGCCCTCTGTGTAAGCGCATCCCTCAAGGCTGGGCTGCTGGATGGGGAGGAAGAGTAACAGAACCAGCAAGGTGGCAAAGAGGGCTTCAAGAATGGGTGATAAAGCTCATGTTCTTCTGAGCTGGGATGTCAGAACAGCCTCTTTGCAGGATTTGGAGCTGAGAACTCAGCTTTGGAAGTTTGCAGCGTTCTCTGATACTGTGGTTTTGCTTCTGATGCTTCTTGGGCTGCTGCAATGACTCTTCATGCTGGTCACTGGGCCCTGTGATTCCCTGTGCATTGTGAACAAACTCAGCATCTCCTTCTGACATGAGCTTTTCTGTGAGAGCTGTCTCTCTGAAGGGACCCCAAAACAAGAAGGTACCAAGACCATTTGTTCATCTGGGGCTGCTTCTAAGCAGGAGAGGGGACTCCTAACACCCTCCAAAGGCTCTGCCACATTGAGTTTACAGGTAATTTTGAGTAACCTTTTGAGTATAAGCATTGTTTGAACTTCTTTTTCTACTGTGAACCTACTAATGCTCAGAAGGAGAGGCACATAGATGGGGATGGAACTTGGCAGCAGCTCTCCGGAACAGAGCCTTGAGGGAGGTGAAGGTGAGCATGCAGTGTACTCAGGGAGAACATTTGTGTGTTGATGCTTTGTTCGATTAGTCTGGAACGTCTTTGGATACAGGCTCACCTTAGATGAATTTTGTACAGAGCGTAAGTACACCATAGCTTGTATTTTAGGGTTAGAAATTTCCCTCATCAATGATTGAAAGTTAACATTACACAGAAAGATGTCAGTGAGGAATGATTAGAACAGTTTTTAGAAAAGGGATATGGTTTGATACTCATTAGAAGTGTTTCTTGTAGTAGCTGCAGAAGAAATGTTGGCTTCATTTCTGAAGAGTCAAAAATGCTAGAGATGTTCTCCTTTTTTGTTTTGCTTACTTTGGGTTGAGTTTTTTTGCAGTGATTGTTGTAGCACTAGGGAAAGTTTGCAAGTGGGCAGAGTGCAAGGTGGATCTTAGTGGTGTTATTGGCATTGTCTTCTCTTTTCCCATGCAGTTGGCTTGAGTGTCTCCCGCTTGGCATTGGGAGGGTAGCAATGAGGCAACCCCACCTGGGTGGTTCTGACATGGGGCTGAAGGAGGCTCTTGGTACACTTACTGTCACAGTCAGTGTGACATCCATTCCTCCTTCATCAACCTTTCTCTTAAAAATAGTCTCCTACCATCCAGTAGGCTGTTCTACAGTCTCTCTTACAAGAAACTTTCAGCTTCCAAGTGAAACTTACTAAAGGTCCTTGTACCAAACTAGCCTGTGGGACTTCCTCCTTTGTGGCACTTAGCATCAATCTACCTCTTTCCTCCTTTGAAAGGGGAACTGTCATCAATTTTGTAATTAACTTCTTTCTTCTGATTCTTAGTAGCCATTATCTGCACCTTCATTCATTTGCAAACACCTGTTTTGAACACAAGCTGTTTTGAACATTCTGTTGCTTGTATTTGTGAACTATCAAAGGAAGAATTTGCCACATTTTGAAAGGATTCAGACGTGATTGTTAAGCAGTGGGAAGGACGCAGAATGTCCTCTGTCACTATCAAATCATGATGATGACGGTGGTGGTGTTAGTAATACTCCTATGTAGCAGACTGAGTCACTAATAGATGCTTAAAACTTGTTTACAGCCAAGAAGCAAAGCAATTCAGGCAGAAATTGGCAGACAGAGGTTACCTGACTTGCTGCAGCTTTTCAGTAAGCCTCTTCCCAACTCTTTGGATGCAAGAGATGGGCCAGAGAGATCAGGAGGGGAGAGGAAGAAGGAAATGTCATCCTTCCTTTCCCCTCTGTTGTGATGAGCCACAGAGTTTAATTCCAGGAAGAGATTGGTAAGGAAGGGAAACAGGAGTGTCCCTGTGTTGCAGCTCATGCTTAATGCCTTTGTCAGGATCAGCAGCCAACCCCAGTACAGAACTTTCCCATTTCTGTGCAATACTTAAGTGACTTTATAGAGGGGCAAAATTAACCAAGTGAAGGTGAGTTTTTCAGCTGCATTTTGGTTTTGTGAGCACTTACTGCAATTCTTTCTGCATCTCCAGCAGTCAACATAATCCCTCCAGTAGCTTAGGAACCAGTTCAGTGTGCTAGCGCTGAATTCTCACAACTGTGAGTTTTGTCCCCTGGATGACATGAAGGGAAAGAAAACACAACACCATGGAATAGAAGCTCATCTCTCCTACAGGCAGTTGAATTTTTGCTGCGAACATCCTTTTGAAAACTAATCATCTTGCTAAGGATTATAGCTTTACATCTATATGAAAAAGGAATTGCTCACACTTGTAAAAATTACAGTTTCAGTTTTCAAAAGTCCTTGCTGAGTGGTGCACGTCAGCCTTTCTTTCACAGGAACTGCAGGGCAGCTCTGTGTCATTCTGATGTCTGCACTATCTGTCAGGTGTGACTGGACCAGGGGTCTGCTCAGAAAGGCCTTGTATTGCCTGTCTCCTCCAGTGGTCTGATGGACCACATGTCCCCTGTTCATCTTCACTGCAAACCCTGCTGCTTGTCTAAAAACAACCTATTTCTCCTGCCATGTTCTCCTGAACTTTCCTGTGGAGCATCTGGTTCTGGCTGGTGTCAGGACAAGGATACAGCACACAGGGATCTGCTTGTGTCTCTCACTGAGGGGGGAGCTGGAAGTCAGTACTGCCTGTTGGGCAAGTTGGGGGAAAATGATCCCTTTTCACTTAATAACTGTAAATGGCTTTGTAATGCAAGTCACGAGTGCCTAAGCAATACAGCTTGTAAGTTCAGTGCTAGGGAACCTGATACTCAGAGTTAAGCCTTATTTAAGTGTAGTTAAGCAGTTGCAATAGTAAATACGCTTTTGAAAGAGGTAGTGGGAATAATGAGAGTGCTATGAGCATTCTCCATTAGAGAAATTTGAGAGGCACAGATTTGTTTGTATTGAGGAATGACACTTATGAGAAGAACAGATGTTTGAATTCTAATGTTTTTTCCAGCATAGTTGGTAAGAGAGAACTTTTCATAATATGACAAAAAAATTCTGTAGTTCTCATCCTTAGGATGAGTCATTTTTTTTTCTCTTATTTTTAATCCCTCTGAGACTTCGGTCCGCTCTGAAGCAGAAAGCTGTAATTCAGTCAGGTCTCTGGCCATGGCATTTTGGACAGCTGGAATAATTATACAGGGAGGGGGCTGTAATACACCATGCGATTAATGTTCAAGCGAGGTCTTGATGTGAAGAGTGAGATCCTGACATGGCTTGTTTCTTTGTTGTTTTCCAAATCGTCATTGAATTTTACATCAGAAGACTTCAAAACATTACTGATTGCCAGTTGTTCTGCCTTTTGCCATGTCTGTATGGGATGTCTGGGGTAAATTGCAAGGCACTTTGATCAGGAGTCCTGCCTCAATGACTAATTCATAATGTTGCCCATACCTACATCTCTATGGGTTTCCTGCAGCATAGGCTTAATAATAGCTCCCGGGTATTATTATTTCAGTTGTAACTTCTTTGGGGCTAGAAACAATGTTTTGCTTTTTTATAGTTACTCTTGCATCAGTTTAGCTGCTAAAAATCCTAAGAACATCCACTTTGTGCTGAAAACAGAATTAGACGCAACAGGATTTTGAGTTTAAGGTTAATAGTGTCTTGGTTTGAAAGACAGGTGTCTGCCAATGAAGGCAGAAACCTCCCTCAGAATGAAGAATACGACCCCCTTCCCTCTGAATTATTCTAACTTTGAAATTAAGGGGCTTTCAGGCAAAGATATGGGAAAAGGAGTAACAGTTCTTTACTAGTGTATATATATCTATGTATAACAAGGCAAAGAAACAACACCAATGGCAGCAACGGCAAACAGAACCAGAAACCCGTCAGCAGCCTTCTCTGGGCTGTCAAGCCCTTTCCCCTTCGGTGCAGTTCCGGTCACAGCCGCAGGGGCGCTGGTGGCTCCCGGCCAGGCAGGGCGGGTGCGATGATTCNTGTGTCGCAAGAAGCTCTGAAACAGCGGCAGACAACAGCGAGGCTGGGCAGCTCCCCAGGGTAGCTCACCAGCGATGGATGGTCCTTGGGTCCGGGCTCTGCAGAGGGTGGCAGCCCCCGGGAATGGGAATAAGGGTGTTCCCGGGTCCTGGCATGGCATGCACTGGCTCTGCGCTTCTCAAAAGCAGAGCAGCAGAGAAGCAAGCCAGCAAGCCTAGTCACATCCCTGAAGGAAAAGAAACAAAAAGAAATAGTATCCCTAGTCAGAGATACCAGCAGCCAAAAAAGCCCCTGGAAAGAATGAACTGCCCCTTACTCCACCCCCAACTCTTTCCAGAAACCCTGGCCTGGTTTTCACTCATCAGGAGACTCCCAGAGCTGGGACAAGGGACAGTGGCCACCCTGGACACACAAAAAAAAAAAAAACCACCCAAAAGATGTTATGGGCTAAAAAATATGTCCCAGACACCTGGGAACTAGATACTGTGTACAACAGCTTTTGCTGTGATTCTTCTTAATAGTACATGATTCATTGCTGTAGCTATCATAATATTAGTAAGTAGGTGTCCAAGTCTGGATTAGATCACTGTTGTGTTAGATGCTGTGTGCTCAAACAGCTGAGTTGTTCCAGACCCCAAGAAGCTTACAGTCAACCCCAAAGAGCTTACTGTCAAATCTCCACAGGGGCACAGAGCTGTAAGCAGCCAGAAAGCACACACTGATGAGACCACATTTGCCAGTGTAATTAGTACCTTAGAGACTCCATAGTTCATGCTGGGATGTTGTTGATAGAAAACTATCCTCATAGGATATGCAGCCTACAAGGGATCAAATCCTATTTTATTTGGGGAATTTTCAATTTAAAATCCAGTGTATAGTGAGTTGTAAAATACAGGAGGTCAGCTTCACCTCTTGTTTGTCTCTGCTGTTTTAGTATGTTTTCCATTGGGAATGTTGTTTTCCCTAATACAGTAAAAGTCTAGTTAGTAATGCAGCTCTGTATTTCTGCATATTGTTCACTGTAGCAACTAACAGAAATTGACAAAATAGTTCCGCTCCATTTAAAACTAATGTAAATGTTGGTCTTAGAACAGAATTGGACCACCCTGCTGCCCCTTTTTTCCCCTAGGTTCTGAGTATTTAGATAACTGGCTTCAGATATCAATAAAACCACCGAGTGAAAATAAGAAAACCTATTTCTTTCTGGCTTGAGTGAGGAAGATCTGGTAATGTCATGAAAGTGCTTTCTCTTGAAGTCTGAATTGTATCTAGACCTTCCAGAGTAAATCTGTACTTAGAAATGGCTGAAGTCAGGACTTTCTCTTGATTGACTTCAGCTCAGTGCTGGAAATGGTATTGCAAACTGAACTGTTTTTTAAATTAAAATAATGGGTATTATTTGTCAGTGTGAGATGGCATCCAGTGCTGGCTTTCTACTTAGAGCTTGTGATGTTTATCACTACTCAACATACAATTTCTACCCCAACTCTCCAGCCCCTGTATTCCCTTCCTGTGGTGCCATGCACTGCTAGTTTTCTCATCTTCTTGGTTCCCTGTGAAAAATTCACACACTCTACTGTGATCTTTCAGATTCCCTGCTTTTGATTATTCTTTGCCTACCCAATATGCCTTACCTGTGGGTTTTTTCCTTGTTCTTCACTGAATTATCTCCATTTACTCCTTGGACCTTTGGGATCTCCTGATTTACTTTGCATTTTCTCAGCAACTTTCTATGTCCTCTCTGCAGTGACTTCTCTCTCTCTCTGTAGGGACTTCTCTCTCTCTCTGTAGGTTAAGCACCACCTGTTTCATCCTTTACCTGTCTATGCTTAGGCAGTTAATTCAGCCAGAAAGAATATTTGCTGTGGCTGCATGAAGCTCCACATTTACTGAGTAGACCACCAAGACACTGCCAGACAGGAGGAATATAGTCTGAGCTCTTCTTGGTTTTTTCCTTTGTAGAGCATTTATCCTATCTCTCTTTATCCATCTGTGGATTTCCTAAGGTGGTAGGCAGGAGCTTAGAATCTTCTGTCAAACATGGTAGAAATTGGCCAGTGTGATTGACAGTTACGTGTGGATAGACACAGCAGACTGGCAGAGACAGGAAACAGGAGCACAAATAGTGTAAGAGAATTAGAGAATTTATGGGTTGCTTTTATGTTCACATATCTTAAGGTAAAGTGACTGGTAGAATCAAGCAGGAAGTTTACAATACTGGTTTAACATCAGGGAGAACTCTGAAGGACCCCTTATGTATCTATTGGAGGCAGGTTGGTATCAGGCACTTGATGCATACCTTGTGATTTGTTTTCTTAAATGAATTCTAACACTATATTGTGTCACATTTTTAATTCCTACCTGTTGTCCTGAGTTTTGCAGTTTCTCAGTGTTTCTCTTTGCTGTAATATTTTCTCACACATTCTTCTGTAAACATGGCCATAGTTTCTTAACAACTATCTATGTTTTGCTAATTGTCTGTGTTGTTATCATTCCAGTATACTAAGTGAAGAAATATGATAGATTGATGCTTTGACCAATGGAATTAAGAGGTGGTGATTTCTACCTCCAATCCATGGTGATTTATAAAAACATATAAATAAAGGCAGAGGGTTCTGCCCTCTCTCTCTTTTTTGCCCTCTCCGTCTGCTGTCTCTGTGTGGTCTTTTATTTGGCTCTTCTTTTAGCTCCTGCGGCCTAGCCGGCCTGACCCAGTGCTACACCTACCAAAGACAATTCTTTGTGAAAATATATTTAGGAATGAGCATCCATCAGAACAAGAAGTGCAGCAAGCTTTATATAGATTCCTGGAGGAAATATGGGAAGTGCTGTGGAGTATCTGTGAAAGAAGTCATTTAGAGACAACCCAGCAGCCCTATGGAGTTGAAATAAGAATCTGCATTTTTGGTTGTTTTTATGATAATACCAACAGCAGGGACTCCTTAATGTTGTTTGTAGGCTGCAACCTTCATCACAAGCTTCACATCTACATTTTAACCTGTGGTTATTCTTGGTAGTCCTGGCTGATGCAGGAGAGTTTTAAGGGCTCAAGGTCCCTTTCAGCAGCACTGGAGGCCTAAGCTGAGCTTTGAGGCACCCAGGGAATGGGGCTGTTTGACAGCCAGAGCTCAGGACAGAGAGCTCAGGACAGCTCTGTCAAACAGGCACATGGCACCCCAGATCCCTCTGTTTCCCCCACATGCTCTGGAGGACTCTCAGGCTCTGGTGTCAGTGGCCAGTGTTGCAGTCCTTCCTTTAGAGTCTCCTTTTTGTGGTTCAAGTTTGTTGTGCTGCCTTCAGGCAGATGCTATGTCTGATAAATATCCTTCCTTGAGCAAAACTTTCTGAAATCTGGATCCAAACACTTTGGTTGGGAGCCAGAGCATCCTTGCATGTGGAAGAGGTAGCCCTTGCCCTGAAGGGTTTGCAGCATAAACAGGCAAGTTACACACAGTGTGAATATCGTAATATATGCTTTACAGCTAGGAGAACTGAGGCATGGACTTGGTTATTCATAAGTTCAAGGTAATAGTGCCAGGTAAGCAGCAGAGGTCTGGACTGATTCTAATCTTGGATCTCAGTGCCTTAACCATGAAATTGCTCTGCCTTTGTAAAGATCTTTGTAATTGTAGGAATATCTGTATTACACTGTTGCGGCGGGGGTCTGATGGTATTTGCCACGACCTTCCCAAGACCGTCTCTGGTACAGAGAGCTGCCTGGGTTGGTGCAGCTTTCCCCTGCGCGCAGGCTGCTGCTAAGCTGGATAGCTAACAAACAGCAAAAGAGACTGATGAGTAAAAGCAGGAAGGGTCTTCAGTTTGGTATTCCAAGGCAGTTTAATGAGGCAGCACTCCAAGGGAGCCAGGGACTGAAGACAGAGAACAATGGGTGTGCATAGGATTTTATATGGGGGCGGGCAGAGCAACAGGGGCCAATGAACTGAGGGCTCAAGGGTGGTGCAAAGGAGGGGCCAGGGTGCAGGGACCAATGGAGGGGGACTGAGGGAGTGGCTGAGGGAAGAGAGCCAATGGGGCGTCAAGGAAAACAGAACTTTCCAGAACTGGGGTGTCAACCAGGGAATGATAGACATGGAACTGACAGCTGGGCGGAGAGGCCAATGTGCCAATTGGGGTACAGGGATTAACATAAACAAATTGCCTGCGCAAGGGGTCTTGGGAGGAGATCTTTTCCTCATCCTATTCAGGGGAGAACTGGTCCAAATAGGGTTCATCCCACCAGTGCACTTCCTGTTGCTCAGACATTGAAGGTGCACTGGCCTCCACATTACACCACAATTGTAGGAGGAAGAAAACCTCTTTTTAAGCAAAATAATCTTGAAAGTGCTTCCATTGGTGCATGAAATTCTTTATCCCTTGGTCAACTTTAGCAAATTCTATGCAGGTAATGCCTAATAGAAGACAAATTACCAGAAAATAATAAATTACTAATAATCCACAGAAGAGGTGAGACAATCATAATCTTAGCAGTCTATAGATAATACGAGGGAAATCTCTTTATTTAAGGTTTCTAATGTTACTAATCTCCTGGTAAATTTGTGCCTTTGAAGGATAAGTCAAGCTTTTTCTTAAACACAGTATATTTTGTCAGTGGGAGGTTTGGATGATCATAAGTATTCTTCTTCTATTTGCAACTCTATGGGAGCATGATCCCAGAGTCACTGCAATTAGCAAGAAGAAAGAGAGAAGGAAAGGAGGAAAAACAATAGAAAATTATGTCCTTGAGCCAAGGGGCTGTCTGAGCTGGTCCTGCTGGCCTAAACTGGCACAGACAGTGTTGTGGGTACTCAGCATGAAAGTGGGCTGCTGAGAGCTCAGCCATGACTAGTGACATTCTGGTTGTTCTGTGTGTACATACAGCTCACCCCTCTTCTCATATCTCTTTGCGCCACATCTCACCCTCCAGTATGATATGCCCATGGTCTTCCGAGTATATAGGGTCAAACTTTGCTCATGTTTTCCCTGTGTGGTGTACAACCCATGGAAGTTGGTGGGAGTCAGTTCTGTACGTGTGCAGGAGCAGGAAGGGGTTGACATGGAAGCTCCACGCGGTCAGTGGGGACAGATTTGAAGGTGGGGTAAGTCAAGGTAGTTCTCTTGACCTCAATGAAATTACCTGTGATAGATGCTCCTTAGAATTCTTCCCCAAAATATGACTGACAGTGATCTAAAAAAATCTCCTTTAGGATTTGCCTAGTGGGAGTTATGACACTCTCCATATCTGATGTTCTAAGTTCAAACAAATATGCTTGTATTTTTTTGCATGGCTGAGAGCCTCCGGTGTCACTGGAAGATATTTGTGCCTCCCCCAGCCTAGGTGGTACAGTCTCCCCATGCAGCCTGTGCAATTCAGATAGGAGATCTCCATCTTTTAGGGTATCCCCTGCTGCTGGTGCATGGGGTTTTTTCCTCCTGTGGTGGAATCCTTTATCACTGTAATGCTTAACTCACGACAGGTGAAAGTACAGCTGCAAGTACACACATTACACATAACATTCAAAGTGGAGAGAACCACTATTAATGTATAAAGATAAAAGTGAAGGACTGGGAAACCTGCCTGCTCCACTGAAGCTATATCAAAGGTCTATTTCTTTCCCCGTTTTTAAACTCAGTTTACATTTCCTTTTGAGGAGATGGTAGCCAGTGATTCTGGCATAGTTCACGTTCATGCCATCTCTCTCTGGCTGATAGATTTTTCCTCATGGAGCTGCTACATTTGAAGCCTAGAGGATGCCTAATGCTCCAGTATAGACAGTGTTGTGGAGAGGGCAATTGATCTTTCAGGGGGAAATTCATTCTGTTCTTACCTTCAGTGAGATAGAGTCTGGCTGGTCTCTTAATTACAATAGCACTAGTTTCCCTCCTGTAGAGGAATACATATGTCTTTTAAGAGAGAGCTCTGTGACATGGCACCTTCTGGGTAAGTGGCACACCTTCTGATCAGAGGTGTGAAACTCTTCCCCCTTTCTGGCCCACCACTGCCTGCAGGCCGTTCCTACAGTCTGCATCAGCTGTGGCTTTTAAGACATAAACTGCTGACCAAGCTGCTTGGTGATTACTGGCTTTTGTTTCAGCCACAGTCTAATTATCTGATTTGACATGGCAGTAGGCTTGGGGTGCAAACTCTGGCTCCTAGTCAGACTGCAGGAATGCAACCTCCATGTCCATTAATCCAAACGTAAGACTGTAAACTAAAAATGAAAAAAAAAGTTAGAAGCCTAGAAGATGCAGTGCTATCACTTGAGTTTCTATAAGTACATATGCATAAAAATCAGCATACGTTTATAAAGATAACAAATTGATAAGATGAAGGGGAAAGCAAAGTGATTCGTAGCTTTGAAGGGGAAAGCAAAGTGTTTCATAGCTCTCAGATATCAAAAAACCCCCTTTTTGTCCTAGATGGCTGTCAGAGTTGCCCTCACATTTAACATACTTAAATTGTCTGTTTTCAAGTCAAACCTTGTATCATGGTGCAGAACATGTATGTGTGCTTTATCTGCCTTGAATGGAATATTGTGTAAAAATACTGGATAACAACCAAACTGTCAGCTACATTTTTTCCAGAATAAAGTATTCAGCAAAATATATCTCTGGGTATCTCTGCTGCCTCTTACTGCAGAAGGCTGGGGAGCTTGTGAGAATGCTGCAATGCAGCAAGTGTACTATCACTGATTAAAAGTAGATTTTTTGTTTGTTTGTTTTGTTTTGTTGTTGTTTTTACGCTCTTTCTGCCAGCTTGTGGGTGGCATTTTAATCGAGTTCTCATGGTAACAAACATAATTTAAATGCACCAAAGCCTACAAATTAGGGGTTTTTTTCTGTATGTGCTTGAGGTGCATGTTCAAGTTCTTACAACTGCAGTGATGCTGGTTATTTCAGGGTTTCTGGTGCAGAGATGACAAGGGAAGTAAAATGGAAGCAGGTGTTGCTAAATGCAGAAAACATTCATAATCTTTTCACCAAGTTCTATTGTTGTACTTTCTGTAAAGAGGGTGCAATTGAAGTAATGTGTAACATACTCCTTATGTTGCTATTTCATTCTTTTAGATGTATTCTGGCATCACACTTATGCCATGTTTGTATTCCTGAAGGAGGCAGTTTTATTGACTGATGTTTTGATTCACTATTGCAAATAAGAGCCCCCATCAAAGCACACATGAAAATGCTTGAGAAACTGTGGAATTCTATATGGAGTTATTATGTATTTCTGCATGTAAGAAAAGATGCAGAGAAAAGCAGCAAGAAAGGGTTAAAATGAAATCTTGAAGGATCTGATTTGAATGCCTTACCTCCTGTTGGTGAATTGATCTTGAAAACACTACATGACTAAAACATGCTAACTCATGGAAGTCGGTTGTGTTTAGTGCTTTGCCATGTGTGATATAAATGTGTTCACTTGTGTTTGATGCTGTATTACATCCAATAATTTTATAGTGCCATGTATTTGCTGTCCTGCAGATAGGCAGTGGCCAAGGTAATGCAGATCAGTAATCCTGTGGGGGTATTAGAAAATTTAAGATGCAGCTCACTCTTAGCTGCTGAGGAAAAAAACCCCTTGATTTACAATGAGAAAATGTATTGGGTATTTCCAGCTCTTTAATACACAAAGTTCCATTTTTTGTGATGTGGTTTGGTGGTTTTGGTTTTTGTTTTTTTGTTTTTTTTTTTATGGTTGTTGGGTTTTTTTGTTTGGGGTTTTTTGCTTGTTTTGGTTGGGGGGGTTTGGTTTGGTTTTGGTTTTGGGTTTTTTGGGGGGACTTGGGGGCTTTTTGGGCAAGTTGCTTGTTTTGGTTTTTGGGTTTGGGCTTGGGTTTGGGGGTTTATTTGGGGGGGTTTTGTTGGTTTTTTTGTTGTTTGTTTGTTTGTTTTGGGTTTTGTTTTGTTGTGTTTTGTTTTTGTTAACACAGCCTGCTTACAGGACATGAACAGTGAAGGATTTAACTATTTAACACCCCAAGTATCCTTGCCTAGCTTACGTGCAGAAGAATTACAGCCTTGTCTCAGGAGCTCTATGTCAGGGATTGTTGATGCATGTTGGTAATTTCCCAGCATGGACATGCCTGGCTCTGTCAGTAGGACCAGGCCCACACCTTCAGAAAAGTATTGCAAGTAGGATTTTCAGAAACACCAGAATTGCCAGTGAGACAGAATGCTGCACTTAGGGGTTGGAAAAGGATAGAAACATCTTGACTATGGAGAAGAAAGCTCTCCTTGTCTCCCTGGCTTTCCACACAGGTATTGATCTGCTTTGCAGCAAGGCTGGGCTACTCTGCTCTTCCTCTCCCTCAAGAACATGTTGAGTGCTTAGATTTCTTCCCACCAAGGGACTGGCTGTTCATTTTATTGTATAAAGGTCCAGTTCTGCCCTTTCATACCTAATTTGGCTTTGCATTAACACTTCACAATGATTTGCAGAGATGGGAGTGGTCCAGGGGCCTTCATGTATGTTGTATACTATGGCTACAGCACTGGGCTTTACTGCTGCCCCTGTTCTTATGACCATGTGTCTTGTTTGGCAGTTGCTGAAATAGAAAAATGAATGTTAGGAGTTAAATTGCAATGAATTTTTTAATCTAGATTTTGAAGAAGAGGTGGAATGAGAAATGTTCTTGTACCATGTCTTTAGAGTATTTTCCCTGACTGTTTTTTGTACCATTGACTGAGAACGAGTCTGGGAGTTTAAACAAAAGACTCTGAATGTTGTACTGATTATCCCTAATGTGAGCTCTTTCTGCACCTTTCTGGCTGCAGAAGATTGTTCTGACGTGATAAGGAGAGCTTTGGATAGTGTTCATAAATCTTCCTGTTGTCTTTGGAAATCTTTCACATTAAAGCCTCCTGGGATTCTGAACAGGTAAACCAGTAGAGAAAGCAGTAAAAGATCAAGAGCCAAAGAAAATAGAGCCATGTTGGGTTTCATGCTAGGGAACAAAGAGAGCAATGAAATATTAACTGATTATACAGTAACTTCCTGTCACATTTGTGTTCATTTAGTATTGATAGAAACCTTCTATTTAAAAACATATCTTAGTAATTCCTTGCTGTGGCTAAAGGAAGAATACCACCTGCATTTCAGAAACTGCAGGGGTTATGAGCCGTGCTCCTTGGAAGCTGTATAACAAAGTGAAGTGCACTGCATTCTTCAAAGCAGCATATCATTTGAATGGTTGCTGTCTGAAATATCAACTGTATTTTTTAAATGGTAATTTTTTTCACTGATATGGGCTTTGTGTCAAATATTATGAAGTGGATATTATAGTCTTTATTAGCCTGATGTTAACAATATGCACTTCACAAGTAAAGCCTTCTAAACTGATCAGAAATTTGAAGAAAATTGAAATGTCTTGAGGACTGCAAAAATTTGCTTCGAGAAAAATCTCCTGGTTTTTTTAATATTCACAGAGAAAATGTGACAAAGCACCAGAGTAAATCCTCTCTGAAAATCCTTGCCAATTGGTATGCACACAGTAGGGTTTGATCCTAGCAGTGCTTCAGGAAAAGGAGCTTTTAGGATTTCTTTATTCTAGCTTGTGCTGCAGCCCCATGCATGTAAAGTGTTTAAAACTGGAAACAGCTAAAAGGACAGCAGCAAAGTTGTTCTTTTAAAAATATGTAAGTATTCTGTAAAAAAAAAAAAAAAAAAAAAGGGATGTTTTTTCTAATTTCTTTGTTTTTTTCTGTGCATAT
>VYZT01033122.1:0-11892 GCA_013400735.1 Pomatostomus ruficeps | reverse complement strand
TTTTTTTTTTAAATCTTATTTGTTTTCCTGCCTGGCGCTGTTCCCTTCCGAGCGGCGATAAAATCAGGGGGGGAAAATGAAGGTTTGGGAGGGATGTTCTGGGCTAATGAGAGCGGCGATTTCCTCGCGGTTAATTAGGAAAATTACAGGGGAAGGAGCCAAAGCAGCCGCGGCAGCTTCCTCTGATTTCATCTCCGCATGCAAAGGATCAGAGCCGGCGCCTGATTTCTGGAATTCCTGAGGCCACAAAATCCATTTACCCGCGATCAAAACAACAAGAACAAAACAACCAAACAACGATAATCGGCGTGCCAGGGAAAAATCAACAGGATGAGGAACCTTCCTGCTTTGGTCGAGGTGAGTCCGGAGCTCCTCAGCCCAAAAAAGCTCTTTAAAATGTAATTTTTTGTGGGTTTTTATGTAAAAAATTTGTATTTTTTTTCCCCTGTAAATCTTTTGTATAAAAAGGCAAAATTCCTGATTTTTTTTCTGCTTTGTTTTGGGTTTTTTTTTTAAATTTTAATTTGTATTTCCAGCTGGGCAGGGAGTTTATCTCTTTCTCTTATCTCCTAAAGAACGCTTTGATCTGAGGTTCAGGCCTTGGGAAAGGAGTGGTTGGGTCTGGGCCAGGGATTTGCATTTGGGATCTGATTTATTTTATTTATTTTTTTTTTTTTTGGGGGGAGGATCTCCATGGATTATCAGGGCTGTGAAATTCCACAGAGGAAAAAAAAAAAAATCCCAATTAAAACCACCAGGAAAAAAAATTCCCAATTACAGAAACCAAACCCCGGGGATTTTTTTTGGGGCAGTTTTGTGTTTTAAACTGAATTTTTCTCCACTGGAAAAAAACCCTCCAGGATAATGGGACGAGGTTCTAATGGACTTTTCTCAAATATTGGGTTTGGTAACTCCTAGAATTGCCTCAGCTGTCAATCAGCGTAATTAATAGGTGCTTTTAATTGCCCCGAATTAAATGAGTCAGACTGTTCTGTGCTGCTCATGTGTCTCCTCTGCTCATGGCGTTGATTCCAGAGCTGTGAAATGTAAATAAAATCATTTATCTGGGCCTTTGTTTCTGTGTTTTCCTTTCCTTTTAATAATTCACCACAAGTAAGGACAAAAAAGTGGTTTTTTTTAATGTAAATGTGAGCGTGGAAATCCAAATATCAACATTTTTCAGGCCCTGGGGATTTATTTGAGCTGAGTTTAAGGGCCTGGATTTTGGATAATTTTTGCTCTGGGTCCTCTAATCCTACACAGAACTGTTCCTCTCCTCAGATTCCCAAAGGAAAATTCAATTTCTTCCCAATTTTTAGTATTTTATATTTGTAAGGGGACAAACCCTTGAGGAATTGCTGATAAATTATAAATTCCTGGGCATTTTTAGCTGCATTTCTGACAGAATTTTTGTCCAGGAATTGCTTTGGCACCTCAGACTTTGTGTTTGGAATGTGAAAAGAAAAATACCCGTTCAAAGGACAGCTCCAAGAACAGAAATTCTGTAAAAAAACCCATGGAGGGAACCATAAAGTGAATATTTTAGGGAAAATCCACCTATTTTAGGGAAAAATCCCCTCAATGAATGGAGAGATTTCCAGCACAGGCCCAGGGTGGGTGAAGAACCTGCAGGGCCCTGTGTGGGCCTGGAAATTTATGTCCCAAATTCCATAAAAACCCATGGAGTGAACACAAAATGAGTATTTTAGGGGAAATCCACCTCTTTTAGGGGAAATCCGCCTAGTTTAGGGAAAATTCCCCTCAGTGAATGGAGACATTTCCAGTACAGGCCCAGACTGGGTGAAGCACCTGCAGGGCCCTGTGTGGGCCTAAGAATTTATGTCCCAAATTCCATAAAAAACCCATGGAGAGAACCACAAAGTGACCACGGACACACAAAGCGAATATTTTAGGGAAAATCCACCGATTTTAGGGAAATTTGCCCTCAATGTGTGGAGAGATTCCCAGCCCAGTCCTGGGATGGCTGAAGCACCTGCAGGGCCTTGTGCCCGCCTGCGAATTACCCACCGCCCTGTGTGGGACCTGGAATTTATGTCCCAAATTCCATAAAAAACCCCACGGAGTGAACACAAAGTGGCCACAGACACACAGAGCAAATATTTCAGGGAAAATCCACCTGTTTTAGGGAAAATTCCCCTCAGTGAATGCAGAGATTGCCTGGGATGAGTGAAGCACCTGTGTAGGCCTGGGAGTTCTCCCACAGCCCTGTGTAGGCCTCAGAATTTCTGTCCCAAATTCCATAAAAAACCCATGGAGTGAACACAAAATGAACATTTCAGGGAAAATCCTCCTCAGAGGATGCAGAGATTGCCAGCCCAGGCCCGGGGATGGGTGAAGCACCTGCAGCGCCCTGTGTGGGACTGGGAATCATCTCATATTCCCATTTGNAAAGTGCCCCTTGGAGGATGCAGAGATTGCCAGCCCAGGCCCGGGATGGGTGAAACACCAGTAGGGCCCTGTGTGGACCTGGGAATTTATTTCCAAGGAGAGAAATTCCATAAAAGACCCATGGAGTGAAGACAAAATGAACATTTTAGGGAAAGTGCCCCTTGGAGGATGCAGAGATTGCCAGCCCAGGCCTGGGGATGGGTGAAGCACCTGCAGCGCCCTGTGTGGGACTGGGAATTATCTCCTAATCCTAAGGCGTTATCAAAACAGTTGCGACAAGGGGAGGCCGGAGCAGGGAAAACATCCCGTTTCACAAGGGGGTTGCGTCAAGGTGGCTCCTGATTTCCCTTCTCCGTGACAGGATATAAAAGTGCTCCTGACGGGCGGCCCCTGGAGCTGCCTCTGCTGACTCGTCCTCCTCGCTGCCTGGGTAAGTCGGATTTTACTGAATCAGCTCCTAATTAGACCTAATTGGGTTTTATGGGGAGCTTTGATCCTGGGTTTTATATCCTATCCCAAATCAGGGCAGAGTTTATTGTCCAATTTGGGAGGTGGGACTTGGGATTAAGGTGGATGAAGGGAGAAAAGGGAAAGTGAGTTATAAAATTCTTAATGGGAGGAATTTTTAGGAATTGAGGATTTATTTATGGGGAAGGGTCACTCCAAACCCATGATCAGGGTGGGATTGTTTCCCCAAAAAGGAACAGGAAAGGGAATGATGTGGGAGAAGGACAGGGAAGTTCTTCCCAGAATTCATTTTGGGAATAGGGATAGGCCAAAAATACAGAAAATTTGGGGTGACCCAGTTGTGACCTTCCAGGACCTGCAGGAGCTGAAAGGAACAAGGAGAGGGATTTTTTCTGAGGGATGGAGCAGCAGGAAAAAGGGGAATGGGATCACACTGACGGACAGGAGGTTTAGATGGGATATTGGGGATAAATCCTTCCCTGGAAATGCAATTCCCAGAGAATCCGTGGCTGCCCCATCCCTGGAATTGTCCAGGGCCAGGCTGGACGGGGTTTGGGGTCTGTGGAAATCGATCCCGGTTGGAACTGGACCCTTCAGCTCCTTTCCGTGATTCCATGGAGCACTGGAGAGGAGCGGGAACAGAATTAGGAGGATCCCCCATAATTCATCTCTCTTGATTGGTGCAATTTATGGAAAAATGGGTTGTGCCCTAAAAATGATGATTTTTTAAATTAATATTTTAATTTTTTAACTGCAAACTCATTTATTTAGATGATTTAATCCCACACCTTTGCACCTGTCCATCCAAACACCACCCAACAATTCCCATTTCCATAACACAACTCCCTTTCCAGAAAATTCCAATGGAAATCACTTCCCATTCCTTATGGATATCTCAGCCTCATCCCTGAGAATCCAGGGACAAAACCACCTCAGATTTCCTCTCACGGATAAATCCGGGGACATTTTTAACCTCTAAAAAGTGACAATTAAAGGATTAAACACAGAAATAAATCGAGAATTTAGGGATTTTTCCCGATCCTACCAACCCTCTGGCCTGAACCTTCCGGAATCTTCTCCCCCTTTCCAGGCCAGCTCGGGAACGATGTCCTCCTACGGCCAACTGCTGAGCGCCCGCTGCTCGTCGCCGTGCGAGATTACCTGCGGCGAGCCCTATGTGCAAAGCTGCGGCGGCGAGCCCTGCGTGGCCGCCTGCGGCGACTCGCGGGCCATCGTCTACGCTCCGCCCGTCGTCGTCACCTTCCCGGGGCCCATGATCGCCACGTGCCCCCAGGAGAGCATCATCGGCTCCTCCATCCCGCACATGGGCGGAGGGATGGGGTCTGGAGGGGGCGGGATGGGGTCTGGAGGTGGCGGAATGGGATCCGGTGGTGGAGGAATGGGATCTGGAGGAGGCGGGATGGGATCCGGAGGTGGGATGGGATCAGGAGGAGGAATGGGGTCTGGAGGAGGAGGAATGGGATCGGGATGGGGCTCCGGAGGGGGAGGAATGGGGTCTTGCGGTGGTGGCGGTGGAGGGATGGGCGGCTCGGGCGGCTCCTGCGGGGAAATGGGAGGCGGCTCCTGGGGCGGTCAGGGCTCCTGTGGCGGTGGCAGCTGGGGGATGTCGCGCCTGGGGAGCCTCTACCGCAGCTCCTGTTTCTCGGGGGGCTATGGGAGGAGTTCCTACCCCTACTTCTCCCGGGGCTACTACAGGTACCGCTACGGCAACTACGGGCCCTTTTAAACCCCGAAAAACGCGAAAAATCCCGAGGGAAAAATGTTCCGAGCGGCCTCTGCTCCGATCGAGCCGGAGCTGCTCGGATCTCCCTGCGCTTTAGGACCCCAACGTTCCCTCCCCGTGCCCCCTGTGTTTTGTACGCCCCAAACCCCCAAGAGTGGAACCAGCCACGGGACTTGGCTGTGAAACGGTGAAAGTTTGGGAAAAGAATGTTCTGGGAATGAATGATGGACTGGAGTCCAGGCTGGAACGGGAATCCTGGAATGGGAATCGCGAAACCGGATCGCGAAACGGAAACCGTGAAATGGAAATTCTGAAATGGGAATTCTGAAACGGGAATTGTGAAATGAGAATCCTGAAACGGGAATCGTGAAATGGAAATCCTGAAATGAGAATCCTGAAATGGGAATCCTGAAATGGGAATAGTGAAATGGAAATCCTGAAATGGGAATCCCGATGTGGAGATTCCCTTCTCTGTCTCTGCACTGCCCTGTCCCACTTTGTTTGTTTGTTTGTTTGTTTGTATTAAAGCCCTATTGCATCACAGCCCCGCATTCCGGCTTTTATTTCCCTCGGTTTTGGTTACAAACTGGTCCGAAATAACTGAATTTTGGTGCAGTAATTAATTCCCATCAAAATATAATTAATTCTGCTTTAATGCCAATAAAATTCCTCTGAAATCCCTTAATAAACTCTTCTCCCTTTCTGATCTATTCCACATTATCCAATAAATAACTCAGAATAATTTAGGGTGGAAAAACCTCCAGGAATGGACTGGTGCAGCTCCCAGTAAAAACCAGTTTATCCTTAGAGCCCGGCCAGTTATCGGGGACATTCCCAGTTGTTCCTTGGGTATCCCTGAGGGAATTTTTTGGAAAACTTATTATTTTGATAATAAATATTTATTTATTTATTCTGCCTCAACAGGGCTGGAAATAACTCCTGAAAATAAAAGAGTGATTGAAAAGTTTCTGTCAATTTTGACCCCAGTTTTGTGGGGATCAGAGGTTGGATTTGATGACCCTGGAGGTCTTTTCCAACCTGAATGATCCTGAAATTCCATGGAAGGGAAAAACATGAAGCTGACAATGCAATTCAGGTTTTTATTAAGGTTTGAAGTAAAAGAAATGGAATAAAACAGAGAAATTCTGGGTTCCAGGGCAGCCAGGCCACCCCTGAGGGTGACAAAAGCCACTGCAGGTGAAGCCGGAGCCTTCCCAGAAAATTCCACTGGGAATTTCCACCCCACGGGAAAGGACACAGGACAAGATTGATTAAAAAGTTCCAGGAGAGATGCCCACAAAAAAAAATATTAAAATTTTGATTAAAGGTGAGGAAAAGCAGGAGGAGGAGACGCCGGCCTGAATTTCGGGGAGCAGCCTCCGAATTCCAGGCCTGGCCGAGGATCTGGATCCGGGGATTTTTCCATCCTCTGGGATTTTTTAATCCTAGGATCCCAGATTTTCATCCTCGGGGTTTTCCCATCCTAGCAGGAGCCCCACTTGCCCAGGCGGGACCCACGGCGGCCGCTTTGGAACTTCCGGCTGTAGCAGGAGCCCCCCAATCCCGAGGATCCCCCGTAGCCAAAGGCACCCCCGGACCCGAAGGAGCCCCTGGCCCCCAGAATGCCCCCATAACCGCAGGATCCGAAGGAATTCTGCATTCCCGAGCCGAAGGAACCCCCACATCCAATGGGAGGGATCCCCGAGGAGGCTCCGTAGCCGAAGGAGCCGCCAGACCCGAATGAGCCTCCAGATCCAAAGGAACCCCCGGGCCCGAAGGAGCCGCCGATCCCGCAGGATTCATCCCCGATGGAAGCTCCGAGCACGGAGGGAACGGAGGCCCCCAGGATGCTCTCCTGGGAGCAGGTGCTGAGCGTGGGGCCCGGGAAGGTGAGGACGACGGGCGGAGGGAAAACCACGGCCCGGGAATCGCCGCACGAGGCCACGCAGGGCTCCAGGCTGCGGCTCCAGGCGCAGGGCTGCGAGCAGAGCACCTCGCAGCACTCGGGGCTGGTGTTGTTCAGCATCTTTTCCTGGGATTTGGGGTGGAGCTGGGGAAAAAATATCTGGTCAAGGACATGAATTCCCGGTATGAACCAGTTCTGCCGCGTCCGTTCCCGTTTTTCCTCCAATTTCCTTCTTTTCTGACCTCTCTGATCCTTCGTAGTTTTTCATTTTCCACCACTTCTCTTTTTCTTCTGAATTTCCCAAAAACCCCCTTCCTCTTCGGGCCTAAATCACCTGATCCTTAAAAAATTCGTCGCCCAGGAAATTCCCATTAATTCCCTTTTCGCAGCAGATTTGCCTTCAGAAAATCCCCGAGGAAAATCCCCAAGAAAAAATCTTCCTTGCTCTGTTCTCCCCTTTCCCCAAACTTTTCTCTTCTCTCCTTCAGCTTTTCCAAAATCTACCGGAATTTTGAAAGATTAAAAATAAATAAAAATGATTAATTTTTAAATATCGAGGAGCACGGTGAAATCCGTTCTTTTCTCCCTCAGCTTTTCCAAAACTGCTGGAATTTTGCAAGATTAAAAAAAATAAAAATAAAGGAGCAATTTTTAAATATCGGACTTACCGCGGTGTCTCGGAGGAGTAAATTAAATCAGCGGAGCTGGAGGAATGGGAAACCTCTCAGATCTCTCCCCTTTTATTCCATTTTCAGACAATGAGGAGGGCGTGAGGTCGCCCATCACCTGCTAAACTCTGATCGTTGACAAACAAAAAAAAATCCCCTTAATCCTCGCCGTTGTTTGCTTTTCGGCTCTTAATTAGCGCTCTTTTCCAGCCCCGCTCTGAGTGACACCAACCCGCCACCCAAAATCCTCCTTTTGTCTCAAACTTCACCCCAAAAGAAAAAAAATCCTTTCGGCTTCGTCGCGGTTGCAAAGGAAACAGGAATTGATCCCCGCGTTTGTTTTCACTCGGTGACGCGCGGAAAGGCGGCTCCCCGCGTGTCACCGGCACAATCGGGGTTTAATCCGCGGATTTTGGGGCCGATCCCTCCCAAAAAGGGATCGTCCGACCTCGGATGAGGGTCAGGGCTCCGTGGATTGAGGGGATGAGGCAACAAATCAGATTTCAAAGGGACTCAAGTGACCTCGGAGCCCCGAAACCTCTGAGTAATTTCAATCAAAACTCATTTTGGGGCTGCTGAGCTCAGCGCTGTCACCCGCAGGGGCACACCCCAAACATCCCAGCACCCAGGTGGATCCCAAACTCGGAACTTTGGGATGGTTTTGGTTGGAAAAACCCTCCGAGGTCACCGAACCCAGAATCTGAGTGACCCCAACGTGGTCACCGACACCAAAATCCGGTTTTTCCTTGGGATGGGGGCTCCAAACCCCCCTGGCCACCCTTTCCATGAGGAAATTCCGCCCGAGAGAGGTTGACCTTCAAAATTATCTCACCATCAACCCCAAGCTGTGGTTTCGTGCAGAGCTGATCCCTCCGGGGCCTCACTCAAAATCATTAACGAGAAATAACAGGCAGGGGTCAGGTCCCGGCTGTAAATTCCGTCATTTTCCGGGGGTGTTGCACAGGAACTGGGAGCCGTAAAATTCCCAAACAATGAAAAAGCCGAATTTACGATAGAGGAGCCGGGTCGTATATGTCGAGGGTTTGATTTGCTAATTGGGAACTATGAAAAATAATTACGGGCGTCAGAGGAGTCACACAGAGGGAAAAAAATCAAAATTTGGTAAGGTGAGAGGTTTTATGGGGCGATTTGCGTCCCGGAGATGCCTCCGAAGGGGTATAAAAGCAGCAGCATCTCAGCAGCCACATCAAACCATCTCCTGACTTCTCCAGCTTCTCCAGGTGAGTTGGATTTCAACCGATCTTCGCTCTCTCTCTCTTTTTCTCTGTTTCAAACGAGGGTTTGCTCCTCGATTTTGGGGATTTTAGCCGGGGAGATGTGGCGGTGAAACCCCGGAGCCTCGCTGCTCGGAGCCACCCGGAGACGGCGACAGAAATCAGTTTGATATTTAAAGAGAGGATTTTTAGAGTTACTTGGATTTTTCTTGAGGCTTTCAAGGCTTTTGGGGCGCAAATTTAAAGCTCAGATTTACCAAATTAAATTGTCCTAAAAGTTCTCTACAGGGACAAAAAGGGGAGGGAAAAAAGGAGGATTTGAGGCGGGAGGTGAAGCCAAACCTCGGGTGCTGTGTCCAGGTCAGGGAGGAAATTGAGGGGCTGGAGCAGCGGGAGAAGGGAATGGAGAATCCTGAGGGGCTGATCCCAGAGCAAAGGGGGATCCAAGGGGGATTTGGGATCTCCCGGGGGGGATTTGGGATCTGAGCCCAGGGAACGGGGTCGGGACGAGCGGGAACGGCCTCAGGCTGGGCCGGGGGAGGGAAAATTTGGGAAAACCCCTCCTGGAAAAGCGAAAAGGCCTCAGAAGAAGCTCAGGGTGGAAAAATTTGAGAAAATCCCTCCTGGAAAGGGTGGTCGGGAGTTAGAAGGGACTCAGAGAGGTTTGGAGATGTCCAAGAAATTCCTGGATTTTTTTCTGGGTGACCACGGCAGGGTCGGGCACAGCTCAGCCTCTCTGATCCCAGAGCTCTTTCCCAGCCTCCAGAATCCCGGGATTTCGCGAGCAGGGAGGATTTCCTTTGCTGTCTTTCCCTGATTCCATCTTTTCCCTCCTCAGCTCCCGCTCCTCATCAAACCCCGAGAACCATGAACTGCATCAGCTCCCGGTGCCTGCCCGGCGGTGGCGAGGTGGTGTGTCCGGAGCCCTGCACCTACACCCGCAGCCTGGGGCCCGTGGTGGCTTCGTGCGAGGATTCCACGGCCCTCGTCTACGGCCCACCCGTGTCCATCATCTTCCCGGGCCCCATCATGAACACGTGTCCCCAGCAGAGCGTGGTGGCCTCGTCCGCGCCCCAAACCTACGGTGCCTCGTACGGCTCGGGCTCGGGAGGCTCCTACGGCGGCCTCTCCAGGATCGGCAGCTCCTACGGATCCGGGGGTTCCTATGGATCTGGAGTTTCCTACGGATCCGGGGGTTCCGGGGGATGCAGGAGCTCCTACGGATCCGGGGGATCCTCGGGAATGGGGGGCTCAGTCTGCGGGGGCTCCTCCTCGGGGGGCTGCTACCTGCGCCGGTTCTACACCAGCGGCGGCTCCTCCCGCCTGGGGAACTGAGCACCCCGAGATCCCCCCCGGAGATCCCCCCGGCATCCCGACCGAGGCTGGGATCACCTCTCGGAGGTGGCAAAATCACCGCTCGGGAGCTCCGGAAGCTGCGCCCGAAGATTTTCCCTGCATTTCCCCTCTCTGTCTGTAATTAACGGCCGCGCCTGTTAATCACCCTTCAGCGCCAGGAGAAGGAAAAGAGAAAATGAGAAAAAAAGAGGAAAAGAGGAAAGAAGAGCAGCCTGAGAGGGCTGATTCGGAGTTTGGACACCGGGTGGGAAAGTTGGATTCTCCTGGGGCTGTTCCCGCTGTGTTATCCCATTAAAACCCTTCTGCATCAGCGCTTTTTGTTGGGAATTTATCATTTTTTTAGGATTTTTCCTTTCTCCGTTTCGGTCCCGCGTTCTTTCCTCTGCCTCTTTTTGGCTTCCTCGAGCAGCAATTACGCGGCTTTTTTTTTTTTTTTTTAATGGTAATTGCTCGGTAATTGTTGAAGTAATTGGGGTTGCGAAACGCAGGGGTGGATGAAGCGCCCGAAATTCGAGCGCGGAGGGGTTCGGTTGTTCCCCGGGCGGGGAGCGCGGGGGTCTCTGGAGGTGAACAGGGGTGGGATGTGGGCAGCTCAAGGCTGGAAAATCAAATTTTTGGGGGATTTTATTCCCTGAATCAGCTCAGCTCTTCCCTCCCGAAGGATTCTGTTCCTTCCCGGAATCACAGAATCCAACCCCTGAGGCTGGAAAAGCCCCCGAGTCCAACCTTTGGTCACTCCCCCGCTCCCTCCAGGCCACTCCCGTGTCCAGGAATTCCTCGGACACCTCCAGGGTTGGGATCCAACCCTCCCTGAGCCCCTCCCGAGGTCTTTTCCGTTTTCCAGCAGGAATTTCCTCAAATTTCCCCACCCTGGGGCCGTTCCCCCTCATCCCCGGGGGCAGAACCCGGCCCCGTCCATTCTGCTCTAAAATTCCATATTTTAAACCGATTTTTGGGAATTATCGCGCGGAATTCCGGGGTTTAGGAGAGCCGGGCGCATTTTCAGACTGGCAGAGAGTGAAAATGGACACGAAAATTGAGGATTTGGGGATGGGAAAGGAGGAAAATCCACGGAATTGCCTCTCCCGGGTTTCGGAGCCGCCACCCCGAGCCCGAGCGGTGCCAAATGTGGGGAAATCCCTCCCGGGCTGCGGTGGCATCAAAGGGCGGCGTTGATGTGACAGCGAAATGTCACCGGGCTGTGCAAGAGGGCGATTTCCCAAGGGGGGAGTGGCACAAAAAGAGCCCAAATCCCGCCGGGCGTTGTTGTTTTCCCTCGTTCCCGCTGGGATGGGGACACGGGGGTGACTCCCAGGTGACTGAAAACCCGGCCTGACTCCCTCGGAAAACGCAGCAGGGAGATCAGAAACTCAAAAAAATTTAAATTTTTATTTTAATCCTTCATGTTAATTTATTAAGTCAAAAAGGATGAACTGAGATGCGGGAAATATCAGGAAAAAGAGGGATTCTTGCTTGAAAAATCCAATTTTTCGCTCTCTATTTAAGCCGCAAAACGGCGTTAAAATATTTTAATTGGCAGCCCCGGAGATAAAGAGAAAATCGGATGACACACGGCTGGAATTGCTCAAATTCCCCGCCTGTCTAAAGAGGTTTAAGGAGTTTTAATCTGCGATTAATTTAATGATTGAGCGCAATAAATTCGTCAGCTCCGAGCAAAAGCTTCAATGGGGCTGAAGGAAATGGCTCAATTGGAAAATAATTGGATAATTTGTTTGGAGCTCTGGGGAGAGAGAGGAGGCAAAAAAAAAAAAAAAAAATCCCGCGGAATTCCGGTTCAGCGAATCCCGGAATCCGAATTCCTGCTAAAATCACCCCGAGGTTTAAAACGGGAGGATTCCGGCTGGCTCAGGGCCAGGAGTTGAGGGTGAAAAGGTGGAAAATAAAACTTGAGGCAAAAATAGGGATGCGAAAAGGACTTAGTGGGAAAAATTGAAAAAAAAAATTGTCATTTTTCTCTCAAATTCAGGGAAAAAGGGACCTGGTTCTCATCCAACCCTCCCAAATCCCTGGATCAGGCTAAAAATGAGTTGGAAAAGAAGTTAAAAGGAATAAAAAAACCAACAAAAGGAATTTGAATGCAGCAGA
>VYZT01033121.1:45992-60258 GCA_013400735.1 Pomatostomus ruficeps | reverse complement strand
CGGGGCTGTGATGCTCCCGACACCGGGGCTGTGATGCTCCCGACACCCCGGGCTGTGATGCTCCCCCTGCCCGGGAGCGGCTCCGGGCGGGACTCCCGGCCCCAGGCACGGGACAAACGCCGCGTTTGGGGCAGGAGAGGCGCCCAGGGCGGTGCTCACTGAGCCCCGGGCGGGACAGCAGAGCTTTCCCAGCCCTTTCCATCCTTCCATCGTGTGCGTTTGTGCGGCAGTTCTGGCCGCCAGAAAGCAGCGCGTCTGAAAGCAGCTTGAAGGGTCTTTGACAAGCAGCTCCAGTTTATAAATAGAAAGTTTGGATGGCTTTTTTTCCCTCCCACCATTTCCATAAAATATGGAATTTACATGTTGTACTTTTTTACAGTTTATTTTCTGCCCATCTTTCATTTCCTCTAGCAAAAGGAAGAGTCTAAAAAAAAAGAGTAGGAAGTAAAACACCGGGATTAAAACATGACAAATGAGCTTATCAGTGAAGAAGTTTTCAGAATGTTTTTACCCCTTATTCTTTAACCTCCTCCTCTGTTGTTTTCTCGTCAGTGAATTACTGTTTATAATTCAAAGATTTTTAACTAGAAAAGAATCTTTTCAGCTCCACTATTTATTCATCTTCTGACCTTCAGAATTAATTTCCAGTGATAGAAATCAGAATCAAGCATTTGTTGCTTTTGCTCCATTGAACCAAAGAAAACAACTGCAATCTCTGCCTTTCCTTTTTTTTTTTTTTTGACTTGAAAACAATAATTAAGATGACAACCTCACATTCAGAACTGCACGTCCCCCATCCTCTCAATAAGCCAAGGCCAATTTAGGATAAGGAATAAACTCTCAGTGCCATGAGTTTAAGGGGTTTGATTTCTCACTGCACACAACATTTCGGGAGAGGATATTTGCAATAAGAACTCAGTGACTGACTTAGACTTGAGCTGAAAAATTCAGTTCTCATGGAAGCTTTGTAGCTTTAAATAGTCGGAACTGCTGAGAACTATTCCCAAACAGTATAATGGGATATTCACTTCAAATATCAGATAACAAAGGCAAACACCAGGTAACAGAGTTAACGTGGAGATGATGCTGTCAAAAGAACCGCTTGACATGACGAAGGTAAAAAGGAAGAAACGGGGCCACAGTTACAAAGTGTAAAGCTCAGAGCTGGTTGTGATTTCATTCAGAAATCTGCCTCACCACATCTGACATTTCAAAAGCTTCCCTGAACATTTCCCCCTTTTCTGTGCTCCTGCAGCTCATCCTCCACCACAGGAGCCTCTGCCAGGCCCCCCCGTGCAGCTCAGCCAGGGCCGGGAGCTGCTCTGCTGCCTCCCCTCCCTCCCTGCCCCGTGTCCCCGCTCCAGGCCGGCTCCTCTCCGCACGGAGCGGCCGCTCCCGGTGCTGCTCCCAGGACCCTCCTTGCTGGGAGCTCTTTGCAGGCAGCAGCATCCACAGCAGCCGGGCCAGCCGCTCCTTTCAAAGGGAGCCACCGGCCCTGCCGGAGAAAGCAATCCCAGGGAAGATCCAGCCACTGCTCCACTCCTTTGAACGCTCACCTGGCAGAGGGTTCAGAGCCTGAGCACTTCCCAGAGCTGTTTGATCCCAGTCACGCACAATGGAAAATATTCTTTGTGTCCCATTCCCAGCTGCTCCTATTGACCTGCTCCTTGAATCTCTGTCCCTGCACAGAGGATGGGAAATGGATTCCCTGCGTTTGTGATCCATTGAAGTGAGGGCACAGGAGCGTCTGGCTGTGTCACTAATGGGCCCCTGGGAAGCAGAATTACCGAGGAGTTCATTTCTACTCCTGTTCTGCTCTTGAACACAGAGACATGAGAAACAGAGATTTTCCTGTCCCTTTACGGTGTAATTATGAACCTAAACAATTCCCATGAATTGTTACATCTCCTGCACTCATGGGATCACAGAACATCCTCACCAGAGAAGGACCCCCAGGATCATCCAGTCCCACCCCAGCCCTGCCCAGACCCCCAACAATCCCACCCTGGGCACCCCTGGCAGCGCTGTCCAAACGCTCCTGCAGCTCTGGCAGCCTCGGGGCCGGGCCCATTCCCTGGGGAGCCTGGGCAGTGCCCAGCACCCTCTGGGGGAAGAACCTTTCCCTGGGATCCATCCCAAATCCCTGGCCCAGCTCCAGCCCTTCCCTGGGGTCCTGAATTCCTTGTTTGAATTCCTAGGATCTGCTCTCTCCTCTTCCATCATCACCTACTGACCTGTTCTGTTCAGACACCACCTTCATTTCTCCTAAAGCCAAGTACATTTCTTGGCACTTAATAATAAACATTTTCTGCTCATTTTGATATTTTCCCAGCACGCACAAATCAGTAAATCAAGGGTGTCCATCCAGCAGGAAGCTGCTGATCCAGGTCCTGTGGGGACAGGGAACCACAGAGCCCTGCATGAACAGCTTGTTAGGCAAAAGGAGATGTCAAATGAAGAGCCCAGAGCACGGATCCCGAGCTGCTGGAGCTGTGTCGCGCCTCTTCGCAGTGCGAATGGGAGAGACACTTTCCAGATGGTTTTCTCACTGCTGCAAACACTGAGCGGTGTCTGAGCAGCCTCGCCGTGCCCAGAAACGCCTCATTGGCTGCCTCCCTTTGCACCTTTCACACCTCATCTCCCTGCATCAGCCAGGGCACCTGTGCCAGACCTCAGCCCTGCTCTGGCAGCATTTGCTGCCCCGAGGACAATATTGATCCTGTTTTCCCCAGGCAGACCCAGCTGATGCAGGGAAATGGTGTGAAGGAAGCGATACAGAAATAAGGAGAGCTGATTATCCACTCCGAGAATTCTCCCCTTCTCTGTGCAGGTGCAGGAATAAATGTCTGTCTTTTGTGAGGTTTCATTCATGCCTGTTCTATTTAACTCAGTGTTCCTGTGATCACCTTAATTTCTGTCCAGAGAACAGACCCCTGGCAGGATTCAGGTCTTTAATAACTGCATTGTCATTCTGGTATCTCCATCTCTTACTCCTGATTTCCATTGTTTGCATCTCTTCAAAGGCACAGAGCAGCAGAGTCCCACCGGAGGAGGTTTCTCACACACTCTCTGATATCAGTGCAGACGTTTAGCAGTGAGCAAATTGGAGCCGTGGTTATAAATGGCTGCTGGGGATGGGAGAGGATATGGAAGGTGTCAGGGAATGGTTCCTTGCTGCCCTCCGAGCAGGGCTGATCCCATTTTTCTGCATCCACAGAGATCCTGAGTCAGGGAAGGGAAACTGCCCAGGGAGCAGCTGAGCTCAGAGGAGCTGCAGTGATCCCAGTTCCTTCCCGTGGCGATCCCAACACCCTCGGGCTCTGTGCGGATCCCGGGGGGGCTGGGCATGGACTGTGGGGTGTTTGTGGGACAGAGCCGGTACCTGCACGGACAGGGGGTGGCTGGTGGGAGCTGTCCCCTCAGGCTGGCAGCCATTCCCACTCCTTTAGAACCCACTGGGATTGTTCTGCATTCCCCACCAGGTTCCCCTGGAACAGCTCGGTCCCTGGGCAGGCTCTCCGGGATGGCTCTTCCAGCCAGCGCGGGAGGAAGGTCCCCACAAGAAGGGAAGAGTCAGGACTGGTTTGTCCTTTGGGAGCTGTGACAATGCTCAGCGTCCTGATGGCTGCAGCTGCAGGAGGGCAGGGCTGGATGGGATATTGGGAAGGAATTCCTGGCTGGGAGGGTGGGGAGCCCCTGGATCCCTGGCAGTGTCCCAGGCCAGGCTCAACGGGGCTGGGAGCAGCCTGGGGCAGTGAGAGGTGTCCCTGCCATGGCAGGGGTGGCCCTGGAGGGGCTTTAAGGTCCCTTCCCAACCCAGACCGTTCCAGGATTCCATGATTCTCTTTCTCTTCATTGCCACTGGAAGAGGCATCAGGCTCAGCCATCCCACAGGGAGCTCAGCAGGACCAGGTGAAGCAGCAGGAGCTGACTCAGGAGGCCCTGGCCCGGGTGATCCACATGCAGCTCCCTGTCTGTGAGCCCTGGAGCAATCCCAGCCCCAGGTCCCCAACAAACCCAGCAGAATTATTCCTATTCATAAAGTAATGCCAGAAAGAACTAATTCCACGTTAATAGCACACACAGGGGGTTTATTCAAAGCTTTTCATCACCTGAACAAGCCCTGGGACGTTCCCCTCAATGCAAGGAGCATATCAGGCCCAGGGAGTGACTTGCTGGGACCAAAGAGTGCCACAAAGAGGACAGGAGCCCAGCCCCTCACACCACATCCCCCTGACCTCTTCCCCTCCCACTCCGATCCTCCGAGACTTTCAGATTCCTGCATAAACCAAAGGAAACTCTGGCACTTTAATCGAGGCCAGCATTTACCCAAGGAATCCCCTCTCAGTCTGCACAGCTTTGCAGTTACTCTGCATAAGAAGCGCATCGAGAGCGGGAATTAAGAGGCTGTAAAACTAATCCACACAGAACAGAACAGAACAGAGAAACATGCTGGGAATCCATCAGCCTGAAATTCATCTGGATACCCTCAGCTGCAGGACTGAGAAGATGGAATTTAACAGAGCAATACTTAAAATTCAGTTTTCATCCAAAGAGCAAAGCACTTAACAAATTAATTGAGCTTAGCATCCATGTTGAGAGCTCAGCATTGGTAATATCATCACGGGAGAGAGGCTGGTTTATGAGGGGCTGAAGGAAGCACAGCAAGCCCTGGACAGACAAATCCCTGCCCCAGAGAGCCCCTGAGGTGACAAATGGCACCTCTGCAGTCTCTGCACATCGTAACTCTGGCCTCGTGCTTTCACCCGGACACTGCACCCGGAGCTGGCCAAGCCTCCCCAAGAAGCAACACATCTTCCTTAGGCAGGGCTGCCACAGCCTCTCCTTAATTTTCCTGGCTGCTCATCAAAACAGAACACCCTGGGCACCACAAACCTTTTAAAAGCATTTTTTGTTTGTTTTTATCACAAGCTGCAGGAAGCTCAGCAGTTCTCCTCCCTCACAGATCTCCCTCTCTCCTGGTTTTCCCCTCCCCTGCCAGCTCCTGGTGGGAATGTGCGGCTGGATAGGAACCTCTCCTTCTCCTTCTCCCCACGCTGTTTCAAGCCCTGCAGCAGCAGTTCGATGGAGCAGTTGTGTTCTGCTCCAATGAACAGGATTTATCCTTCCTTTAAGGAGAGCCTGACTTTGCTCAGGGAGAAGCTGTTTGCAGTCACCCACAGCTCCCTCACAACCTGAAATCCCCCGCTTACATCCTCCCTCCAGTCCCACAGGAGCCGAGCTGTTCATCACTTTCTTTCTGGATAAAGAAAGTGGAAAATACCCTTCCTCCCAAAATAAAACCATCACATAAAGGACAAGAGCGAGAAGCGGTGAAAAACCCTGGAGTCTGTGACCACTTGGTGATAGTTGGGTAAGATTTGCCCCTTCAGAGATAAATACTGCCCTGTTGTATGAATCCATTCTTTTCTAAGGAATATTTATGGGGTGTTCTGCAAAGCATTCAGTATGCAGAGGTAATTCCACTCTCAACTGTACATTAAGGAACCATTAATATTCCAAGGGAGAAGGTTGGAAGCTGATAAATGCCAGCACTGAGGTCACTGTGGCCGCCCTTTCCTCTCCAGCTCTTTAATGATGTATTTGCTCCAGGTCTCCTTCTCACAACTGACAGGAACTGTTCGGAAGAGCTGGGATGGGAACAGACACAAACACAATTTCAGCCTGGGAGGGTTTGAAGAGCGATAACTGAAACTCCAGTGAGTGCAAATCAAGGGTCATCATGTGGCACCAAAGTCTCAAATATTCCCAGATCTCCAGCAGGGAACTCACCCAGGGCTCACCAATCCCCTGGTGTGAACTGGAGCACTGAACACGTCAGCAACTGCCCCGTTCTGGCACAGAGGGCAAAGAGGGAGCACAGGGATCCCAATCCTGAGTCACAGAGTCATGGAACAGTTTGGGTTTGGAGGGACCTCAAAGCCCATCCAGGGCCACCCCTGCCATGGGCAGGGACACCTCCCACGGTCCCAGGCTGCTCCCAGCCCCATCCAGCCTAGGCTGGGAAGGGATCCTATGGGGGATCCTGTGGGGGATCCTGTGGAGCTGGGAAGGGATCCTGTGGAGCTGGGAAGGGATCCTGTGAAGCAATCGGAACAAGAAAGGGGAGAAGCATCTGTTGTTATGGACATTCCCAGCAAGGGGCTCCACTTCCCAGCGGTAGAGCAGGAGCTGCCCTGGGGTTGCTGCTGTGCCCTCAGGTCCCGTTACCCAAGTGCTGCTTTTGGGGCAGGTAAAGAACCCAACACAGCAACAGCAGCCAAGGAAGGGTTCACAGGGGAGTTCCTGGCACAGGTGCCCAGAGCAGCTGTGGCTGCCCCTGGATCCCTGGCAGTGCCCCAGGCCAGGCTGGACGGGGTTTGGGGCAGCCTGGGACAGTGGGAGGTGTCCCTGCCATGGCAGGGGTGGCACTGGAAGGGGTTTGAGGTCCCTCCCAACCCACACCATTCCACGATTCCCTGATTCACATCAGACCAAATATTCAAGCCCAAAGTATTTTTCTTTTCTTTCTCCTCGAATTCCTGAAGCCAGGTGGGTCACAACCCATTTTCTCTGTTTCCCCTTCCATGCAGGATCTGGAGTGGTTTCTCTTCCACATCGCAGCAGCAAAAGCCAAGTGCACACGAGTGGTAACGAGCTGAGTGTTCAGAACGGGGGAGATGTTTATCAGCAACCTCACAAAGCTGGTTGTGGTTTGATGATGGGGAGCAGCTCAGCCCTGAGCCACCACTTGAAGCAGCTGCAGGAGATGCAGAACGCGTTATTCAGCCAAGGTGGAATCTGCCCTGATAAGAAACACTGAGTGACTGGAGCAGGATTTCTCTGTGTAAATTGAAATCAGGGCTGTGTAAAGCTGAATTAAACCTTTGTCACGAAGCTGCAGAGCTGTCACTTGTATTCTTCCAGGATAAATTGGCAGCATCCACCGAGAGCAGCCTTGGAACAGTGCTTTGACTGCAGTAGCTGTTTTTAGAGTACCAGCGAAAGGAGATGATCTGTTCCTCAAAACCCTAAAATGATTCTGATCTGCAGCACAAGAGAGTGAACTGCACCCTGCTCTGCTTAGGGAACTGCTCCACAAAACAGAATTTCTACTACAAAGGTGCTTTATTTTCATAATTGCCCCTCTGGAGGAATATTGTTAATTGTTCCTCTCTCTTCCCCTGCCTTTAATTCCAATATTCCCTCTCAGCCCAGGAGAATGAAGCCAAAGCGTTTTCATCTTGAGTTTGGAAAGCTGGTCAGCTTTCATTAGGGCCTCAGTCACTTTTAATCAGCTCTCCCCCAAAAAACAATTGAAAATAATTACCTGGGCTTCTCCCGGGCTTTGGGGTCAGTAGAAAGGGGTCAGTCAGATCAACTGAAGACAGAACCAAGGACGCGGCTCCTGTCAAAGCCTGGACACTTCCCAAGGTCTGAGCCAAGGAACCAGCAGTGTGTCACAATCCCTGTCCGTGCCAGTTCAGGACCCACACAGAAACTCTCGCAAGGTTTAACTGTGATTTCCAAGTGTCCTTCACGCTGCTGCTTCCTCTGGCTTTGTCCTGGCTCTTCCTCAGACTCACAGAACCATGGGATCGTTAAGTTGGGAAAACACCTTTATGGTTATCACATCCAACCATCACCATCAGCACTGACCCCTGTCCCCAGGTGCCGCATCCACACGTTTTCCAAACACTTCCAGGGACGGGGACTCCACCCCTACCCCGGGCAGCCCCTGCCAATGCTTTGTAACCTTTTCCATGAAGAAATTTTCCCAATATCCACCCCGAGCCTCCCCTGGCCCAGCCTGAGGCCATTCCCTGTGCTCCTGTCCCTGTGCCCTGGGAGCAGAGCCCGACGCCCCCGGCTGCCCCCTCCTGTCAGGAGTTGTGCAGAGCCAGAAGGGCCCCCTGAGCCTCCTTTGCTCCAGCTGAGCCCCTTTCCAGCTCCCTCAGGATTCTCCAGCCCCTGCCCACTCCTCTAACCCACGGTAGCTGCTCAGACCTGCCCAGAGCCATCGGCTCATTTGAAATCTCCCCAGCACACCCCACGATCACCTCCCTGAGTCTGGGATGAGGTGTTGGAAATGAAAAGTGAGGCTGTGCTGACAATTCCCAGGGAAGGCAGCACAGAACAGAGCAGAGAGAGGAGCTCCAGGAGCAGCAGAACAAGCCCAGTTCCTCAGCCCAGGGGGGAAATTGGGGCGTTGCAGCGCTGAGAGGCTCTGAGAGCTCCGGTCCGGGCAGAGGGGAGGAGCTGATCCAACAGCTCCCAACAGCAGCCTCTGCTTCCCCTTCTTCCCTTGCTCCCAGACTGCTCCTCCCTCTCCTGCCCCAAATGAGCCCCAAACCCGAGAAGATCCCCCCCAGCAGGTCACCCCCAGCCCTGGCCTGGCTGAACTGACCCTTACTGGGCATCCCCAGAACCGGCCCCAGGGAAGGATGAACATTCCATGGGAGTGAACCCTGATCTCTGCCCAGGGGCTCCTGAGATGGCTCTTCCTGGGCCAGGGGCTGCAGGGACAGGTGGGACAAGGCCGTGAAAGGACACCAGGAGCCAGATCACCCATGGAAGCCATGAGGCCCAACAGCTGCAATTGTATTCCTCAGAAATTATCTTTATGGAGAATGAGAGACTTAATCATAGAATCCAAGAATTACTGAGGATGGAAAAGCCCTCCAAGGCCATCGAGCTCATCCCCACCTTGTCCCCAGCCCAGAGCTCTGAGTGCCATGTCCAGGCCTTCCTTGGACACCTCCAGGGATGGGGACTCCAAACCCCCCTGGGCAGCCCCTGCCAAGGCCTGACCCCCCTTTCCAGGAAAAAAATTCCTCCTGAGAAGAAATGAAGCCGATCCAGGGCATGTTTGACAAAAACGCGGTGTTATTGTCTGTGGGGAATGGAAGGACAAAGCTCCTCTGGAATGCTCTTCACAAGTGGGGATGTGTGGGCGAGGTCAAATTCAGATTTGGCTCAAGTTTCCCAGAGTTCTTCCCCTCATCACTGCCCAGCCCTGGATCCCCAGGGGAAATTTGTTCACTGAGTTCCTCTGCAGCACAAACACACAAAAGAATCTCCATCCCCTCTTACGTTTCTGCCTCTTCTCCATGAAATCCTACAGCGAAGGAAAACCACTCAGAAGCTCTTGGGCAGTGCAGTGCAGGGAGCAGACGGTCCAGGGGAATGGGATACCTGGGAATGGTCATTGCCCTGTCAGGCAGAAGTGCCACCAGGAGGGACAGGCCTAGGTGCCCCTCACTGTCCCTTGGAGCAGGGCACTCTCACACACAGAAAATGCAGATCCGTGCCCAACTTCCAGCAATTAAACTCCACATCAAAAGAACCATAACTGTGGATGTGCTTTGCTTATTATCAGCTCTGTCTCTGGTTGCCTGAAGGTCTTTCCAACAACGTTGACTTTAATTGCTTTAATGAGAGCGAAAATGATCTGAGAAGTGTCAGCTCAATGGGGCAAGGTCCTGATGGAAATGCCAAGTCTGGGATCATTAGTTCAGCAGTTAATAGTACATTATCTGAAGTTATTGAAGCTAAATGTAAACAGCTCCTGGAGCCCGACTGATGTTGGGAGTGAAGCTGGGGAAATAAATTAGGAGAGGCTTTGAACTGAGCTTGTGTTGGTTCTGCTCCCACCGTCTGCAGAGGCGGCTCTTTGTTGGTCCAGAGCAGAAAAAAATGTTTGTAGAGAGAAAAGAAAAGGAAATTGAATCCACCATGGGCTTGTCTTCACCAAAGCCCTCCGACAATTCCTTACAATGAACTTCTTGAAGTGACTGAATTTATCTAAAGCAAATTAAGATAAAGCAAATCAAGGCCACTTCAGCCTTTCAGGGAAGCCTGAGATGTTAATCTGCTCCTTTAGCAGTCCTGAGCCTCCTGTCCAGCTCAAGGAAGGCGAGATGGAGCAATTTAGCTTCATTTGCAATGAAAAGGGATTCAATTGCATTGTAGGACTGCTGCAGGTGATGCTGCCCACAGCCACCCTCAGCTGACAGGCAATTAATTTGAGGCAGAGGTAATGTGATTCTGCTTCTGGGCTGGGAGTATTTGTTACAAGGATATAATCTGGTTTAAATTAATCCCATTTAATTTTTCACTTGCCTTGGTGGGGCCTGCACTTGTAAGAACAGCCCTTCCTCATGTTCTCTGTGTGAGGATCAGAATTGCTGCTCGTTTTGGCTTGGAATTCGAAAGGGAACTGCATGAAAATTGATGAAACCAAGGATTTTACTTCCCAAAGAAAATCCTTTCCTGAACCTTTCTGTGATGATGCGGTCCTGTGCATGAGCCAAGCACTGCACGTATCAGAGATAACCAAAGCCACCCCTGGAGATCCCAGCTCATGACATGCAGATTCCTATTGCAGGTTTCAGGTTTTCTTCTGTCTTAGGAAAAATTCTTGGGTTTTGTACAAGTGCTTTGAACAACTCTGCTGGTTTGTGGCTTGTGGAGGCAGAATGCATCTTTTAAATAACCCTGGAGTCCCCATCCATTGCAAAAGCCCCAGAGGAAGCAGCCCCCAAACCCCCAGAAATGCCTGAGGAGCTCGGCTGAGTGCAGGGGGAAGTGAGGGAGCAAAGGCTCTGCTGCAGGCCGGTGAATGAATTCAGCACCTCAGGGGCCAGAGCCATCCTGCTTTGTCCCAGAACAGGGAACTTTGGTCTTGGGAGCCTGAGGTGAGCGGCTGTGGCTGCCCCTGGATCCCTGGCAATGCCCCGGGCCAGGCTGGACGGGGCTGGGAGCAGCCTGGGGACAGGGGGAGGTGTCCCTGCCTATGGCCTGAGCAAGGTGTTCATAGAATCACAGAGACACAGGATCAGGGAATGCGCGAATGGTTTGGGTTGGAAGGGAACTTAAAGCCCCTCCAGGGCCACCCCTGCCATGGGCAGGGACACCTCCCACTGTCCCAGGTGCTCCCAGCCCCGTCCAGCCTGGCCTTGGACTCTGCCAGGGATCCAGGGGCAGCCTCAGCTGCTCTGGGAATTCCAGCCCAGCCCCTCCCCACCCTCCCAGCCAGGAATTCCCAATTCCCAATATCCCATCCATCGCTGCCCTCTGGCAGTGGGAAGCCATTCCCTGGGTCCTGTCACTATTCTTAGGGACGCTTTAAGTTCCCCTTCTGCTGACGGGAACCACGGGGTGCTTTGTGTACAAATCCTCACCTGATCCAGGTGAAAGGAGGAAGAGACAGAATACAGCCCCACCTCGATGTCCTTCCCACACCTGGCACTGCCAGTGGGAGGAGGAGAAGTGGAAATAGGGAACACGCAGCTCTGCGGATTTTCACACAGAGCAATCGAATTCATTGAAGGAGCTCAGAGCCTTCCTAGCCCGTCCCTTTCAGACCATGTTTGCCTTGGGAAAGACAAACGTCCTGCTAACACAGACAGCAGAACCTGCAGCCCTGTGATCTGAGCCATGACCCTGATTCAACAGCCAGGAAATCCTGGGAAACCTCCAGAGACAGCATCAAATTCTTTGCCTTGGGGTGAAGGAGAAGGAAACAAGGAACAGATCTGTGCAGCCTCGGAAAGGATGAGGCATTTCCAGCACTCAGGCAGAGCATGTGCAGTGACAGGAGTGAGGAGTGGCATTACCAGGGCACCCAATTTCTCTGCTCCAGGCAGGAGCTGATCAGCAGATGGTCTGTGAAGAGCTCCCATTGCTCCTGGTGGCTCACACGGCATAATTAGCCAGGGAAATGGGAGCTGTGACAGGAGTCTCACAGCACCAGCAGCCCCAGACACAGCCGGTGACGTTTCCTGATGCTGCAAACCTGAGTGCAAAAACTGCTCTGGAACGTGGAGCAGCTCCGGGCTGGGGGCCCAGCTGCTCATTCCTGCCTGGGTGCTCCAGAAAATAACATCAAATGAGGAATGTGTTGGACAGATCTACTTAAAAGCAATTTGCTTCACCTGTGGCAAGATGGGAGTTCACGAGGTGAGAGCACCAGGGAGAGCTGTGCTGGGAATCTCACAAAAATCCTGGGGTTTATTGGTGGGAGCAAGGCCAGGGAGAAAGAAGGAATTTGGAATTCCTGGCTGTGAGGGTGGGGAGGGGCTGGCACAGGGTGCCCAGAGAAGCTGGGGCTGCCCCTGGATCCCTGGCAGTGCCCAAGGCCAGGCTGGACGGGGTTTGGAGCAGCCTGTGTTTAGCCCTGGAATTGCTGTGTATTCCAGCAGCACACTCTGCAGACTGGCACAGGCATTCCAGAGGTGCTTTAGGGTGGATATTTCACTGCCTCTTTCCTTTCAGGTCAGGGACAGACAAAAACCCATCTAAAAAGCCCAGGGAAGGATTTATGGCCCAGCAGAGCTGAGCAGCCTCAGTTTGCCTTGACTTCTGTTTAAGTTCCTGGGCTTCCCTGACACCCACAGACGTTCCCCTCTCAAGCCGCTCCTTGAACTCATCAGAAACCAGGCTTCCCTTTGGCAGGAAATGCTCGTCCTGTAAGCCCTGCTTTGATCTCAGACCCAGCAGTTTTGTTTTCTTTCTGATGGAGTCGTCAAACTATTTGCTCTGGGTGGTGCTGGCCCTTCCCTGCTGTGCTGCAGCTCCTTTTTCAGCTCAGTGCCCTGATCCCACCCCAGCCATTTCCTTGGGATCAGACCAAACACGGGATTGCTCAACCACGTCTCTGTTGATGAGTTCTGCTGAGCAGCTTTTATTTCAACAAAATGGAGCTTCTGAAGAAAAACCCCACTGTTGACATTTCTCCTCCTGGCTCCTCCGTCCTCACCTGCAGCGGGGCCAGCACCGCGTTGGGATCAGCCTTTGACCTCACTGGAGGAGAACCGGAGGGGAACTGGAGCTGCTCCCAGTTCCCCTCTCTGCAGCCCCAGGATTGTGGATCACCCATGTCCGTGGTTTCCCTGCCATCAATCAGCTCCGTTTCCCAGAGCCCTGATTGGAATGCTGAGGCTGTACCTGCCTGGGCTCCTGGGGGGCACTTCAGGGCAAGCAGAGCATCCTTGACAGGAGTTATTCGGTGTCTTTGTGCCTCAGGCATTGTCTGGCTCCAGCAATAACTGCAGCTTGTGCCGTTTCATTACTGAAGAACTTTTGCTGCACCGTATTCAGGACATGAACTGTGGGGATTTCTCATCTCAGGAGTTTAATTACCTCTTTGATTGAGGCAAATGTTGTATCAAGTGGAGAGAGGGAGGTCAGGGTTGGAATGATCTCCTCATAGCCAGATTAGAAACACAGCTCCTGTGTCTGCCATTGGCTCCTAATGAGGAATTTCAGATTCACCGGCTTCAAAGTAATCTCCAAAATGCAGCTGAACAGCTCCAGAGAGGAGATTCGACTTTGTTGCTCTGCATTTTGCACCATGCCCCTTTTTTCTCTCCCTTTTGAGCTCTTTGATACTCTCTGTGTTCCTTGTGCTCGGGAAACTCTGCAGCAGAGATTTGGGAGCGGCAGTTGGATGATGAATGGGATTAGACGAGCCAGAGGAGTTGGTTTCTCTCTGCTTGGTCTTGGACTTGGCTCAGCTTCCTTACAAAGGGTTACAAAGAGCTCCCCAGGACAGGGGAAACAGCTTGGTGCCATTATTTATTTACTGTCCCACCTTCCCAGCCCTGCCATGGTCCCCACAACACCAAATCCAGACCCCCTGGAGCAAAGGGGGAGCAGGGAGAAAATTCCCTAAGAAATTTTGCAACCAATTAAAAAAAAGGGAAGAAACCTCAGAGGTTCATTGGAGCTGGAAAATTTCCATGCAAACCTCTGGTGTGGTGGACCAGGAAAAGGCTGGAGACTGGGAAAGCAGCCCTTAGTCCATGGCTTGGTGTGTCCAGTGCTGAAGTGTTGGGAGGTGCAGCTTTTCAGCCCTGGGGACAGAAATCCTGGAGGATTCCTGAGCTCCAACCCCAGGGCAAACTCATCCTGAGCTCTACATCCACTGCCAGAGCTCCCTACAACTTAAAAATCAGGGAGAAAAAGTTGTTCAGCAACAAAATTTGCCCCTTGGTTCCCATCTTTGAAATTTTTGAACCGGGTCCTTCAGAGCTCTAAACTTTATTGGTGAGAATCCAACCCCTGAGTGCCTGAGGCTGGGAATCCAATAACTGAAGGTACTTAAACATGCCTAAAAGTAGGAATTTAATAACTGAAGTCTGCTTTGGATCATAACTCTGGAGGCTGGGTGCCTTGAAGATCAAATTGTTCAATAAGAGACATCCTGGAGGGTGGGGATTTCTTTTTCTGAGCTTTCCTCGAGTATTTATTGGACCAGAATTCC
>VYZT01033121.1:0-45959 GCA_013400735.1 Pomatostomus ruficeps | reverse complement strand
TTTCCTCCTGTTCCCACTCCATTGCAGCAGGATTTCACCAGCTCATCTCAAGAGTAAAACCCTCATTCCATGACCTTTTAGGAGGAATTCAGCACTTCCAGGGGATGTTTTGTCCCATACCCCGCCCCTCCCTCGTGAGGGCCCCTCTCCTGCCAGGCTGATTTCCTGAGCAGACAAACACACCTGGAAAAGGCACCTCAGCCCAGCCTTTGGAATGTCCTCCAGGAGAACGCAGAGGCTCCTTCCAGCCTTAAATCTCCCTGGCACCGAGTATGGAGTCAGAGAATGGAATCTCAGACTGGTTTGGGTTGGAAGGGAACTTAAAGCCCCCCAGTGCCACCCCTGCCATGGCAGGGACACCTCCCACTGTCCCAGGCTGCTCCCAGCCCCGTCCAGCCTGGCCTTGGACACTGCCAGGGATCCAGGGGCAGCCACAGCTGCTCTGGGAATTCCAGCCCAGCCCCTCCCCACCCTCCCAGCCAGGAATTCCCAATTCCCAATATCCCATCCATCGCTGCCCTCTGGCAGTGGGAAGCCATTCCCTGGGTCCTGTCCCTCCATCCTGTCCCCAGTCCCTCTCCAGCTCTCCTGGAGCCCCTTTAGGCTCTGGAAGGGGCTTTGAGCTCTTCCTGGAGCTTCTCCTCTCCAGGGGAGTCCCCCCAGCTCTCCCAGCCTGGCTCCAGAGGGGCTCCAGCCCTGGAGGAGCTCCGTGGTCTCTCTGGGCCTGTTCCAGCAGCTCGGGGTCCTGCCTGGGCTGAGGGTCCCAGACCTGGAGCCAGCGCTGCTGGTGGGGTCTCGCGATGGCACAGGGGGGACAATCCCCTCCCTCCAGCTGCTCCCACTCCCTTTGGATGTAGCCCAGGGTGTTTGGCCTCCTGGGCTGGGAGTTCACAGCGCTGCCTCATGTCCCTGTCCCTTCTCCCGTTACTGCGTGGGCAGGACAGGGACAGGGACAGGGACATCCTGCCTGGCCCAACAGGGCAAACAGAGCAGCCCAATCCTGTGTGAACGAAGCCAAACAGGTTGTGACAAAGCCAGAGCTTCAACCCCAGCCCAAATCCAGCCTGAATTCTCCAGACTGCTCTTCCTCCATGGCCCTGCTCCTCCTGCAAAGGCAGCTCCCCAGCAGGACCCTGCAGGATGCCATCCAGGGCTACCACAGCTGCCACCTCTGTGCCACACTGGCTTCAAACAGGTCCCAGTTGCCACCGGGGCTGCAGACAGATAAAAGACACTGGGCTGTCACCGCAGAAGCTGCTCTGGGTTCAGCTGAGGTGGGGTAGGAGCTTCCCAGCTTTGCCATCAGCTGGCACCACGGATCAGATCCTTGCTGTCTAACCTGGTTCTGTCAGAACAGCTTTAAAAAATTCAACAAACAAAACCCTACTATTAGCAATGTTTTAAGCTAATCCAGATCATTTTGATAGAACTGGGCTAGGGAGCCATTCCAGCTGTCACAGCAGGAGCAGGGCTGGCCCCTGGCCAGGGACAGGGCTGTGGGCAGCTGGAGCAGGACATGGAGCTGCCCCTTTTCCCTGGGGAGCTGGGGGGCCCAGCAGGACGAGGATGGGCCAGCTCGGGGTGCCCAGGTGGCTGCAAAGCTGTTCCACAGGCAGGGCCACCCCAAGACTGGGCCTGAACTGGGAGCAGAACAGCACAGATGATCTGATGGAACCACTGCCCGTCACACCCGGCTTTGCTCCCCAAGGCTGTGCCCCAGGGTGCCCAGCCAGCCAGGAGTCCCGGCTGTGGCAGGGATGTGTCCCCGGAGCTGTGACAGGCACTGGGCTGTGCCACAAACAGTGCTCCAGCCGTGGCTCTGTGTGACATGAGCAGGGAGACAGCGGCGTTCTGTGATCATTCACCCTGGGCGCGTGGGCTGAACAATGCAATGGTTCAGTGACACCACCCAGGAGTTCAGGCAGAGCAGCAAACGCTGCCTCAGCCTCAGCTCCCAGCCCTGCTCAGGGCCCTGCATCCAGGTGATCCCACAATCGTGGAATCACAGCGTTGTTAAGGCTGGAAAAGACCTTTAAGATCATCAAGCCCAACCATCAACCTGATGTGATGTTCCTTGAGCAGCCCAGCTGTTCCCACCGCTGTGATAATAAAGAGTTCAGCTGTAATGAGAGCAATCCTTGACCCAATTAAGGATATCCTAAGTCTAGGCAGGAGTAAATGAGTGAGGACATAACTCCCTGTGTGCACGGGGGGCACTGGAGCACTTTAAGGGGATTTCTGGCTGTGCATTAATCAGAAGTGGGGATAACTTTTTTATGTAGGTGCCAATCTTACCTCAGCTGTGGACACATTTCCAGTTCTTGGAAAGCCAAAGCAGAGCAGGACTATCCACAAATCCTCCAGGCACTTCTGACTAACACCCCCTCCATTCCGAGCAGCTGTTGGACTCCTCTGTCCGCCAGGTGTGGTCACAGCAGTGACCTTGCCGTGGTATTGCTGGACTTGGATAAATTCATTGTGACTCTGCCTTGAGCATGGCTGGACCAGTGCAGACTCTGCCTCACTGACAGGAATTTCTGTGCTCCTGCAGCAGCTCCTCCAGCCTCTCCAGCAGCCCCAGTTTAGCCCAGTGGTGGTTCCACTGGGAGTCAGAGCTTCAGAGTGGACAAGCAGCAGATCTCTGCAGCTGCCGGGGGATAACAGAGGCATTCCCAGAGCTCTGTACCTGAAATGCTCCCCCGGCACTTCAGACAGTGCCGGCTGGGGGGGCTCTCGCCAGGCTCCCTCCCACATTCCCGTGCAAACAGGTTTGTTTACCCCTTGCAAACACAGACACATCCAGCAAAAATTGGCCTTCTTGACTTGAGGAAGTAATTTGGTGTCGCAGCAATTGTCAGACACGGTGGCACCATCTGCCACACTCACATGATTGCAATTTGCCAGACACTGAATCACCTCCCTGTTTCCAATTATCCTTTTCCTCTGAACAAAACCTGTCTTTAACACAATGCTGGTATATCCAAGGGAAAGCAGGAATAATAATCACTGTTTACCATTATCCAGCAATCCATTATTCATGCTTCTCTCTCTTAGCAAAATCTTCCCTTCCCTAATATCAAGTGGTACACATTGCAGGGGAATGGCAGAGCCTCTGGGACTCCACATGACTTTGCATGGCTCTCATTAGCATAGGCTCTCAGATTAATCAGGATATTCATTATGGAGCAATTTCACTCCAAGGACTTCTAGGGGAGCAGGTGCAGCTTCACCTGGAGCAGGAGCGCAGCACCAGGATCAGCTCCGGTGGCACTGGCACAGACTTGGCCCCACTGCCACGGCCCCCGACAGCCCTGGCAGGGCCACACCAGGGCCGGGGGTGCCGAGGGCACATTCCAGGGTGGTTACAATGACCCCCTCAGGGTCACGGATCCGCAGGCAGCTCCATAGCCCACGTTACAATATCAGGATTTCCCGAGGCTCACAGAAGCCCCAGGCACGGCTGCAGCTGCTGGGGTGGGATTGTCCAACAGCCAGGGCACAGCCTGGAGCCCCTGGAGCAGCCCCGGAACAGCTCGGCACCAACAGCAATGACAGTGACAGGCAGGTGCCAAAAACCAAACCAAAGCAGGCAGGGAGCTGGGCAGAAGATTCCTGCAGCCAAGTGCTGCCTCTGTCAGGCTGTTTGAACCACGAACAAGAGATCCAACAGAACTTATGGAGGATCACTCACACAGAGACACAACGCTGGGACCATAAAACGTCTTGGCTGGAAATGAAAGACCCCCTGAATCGAGATGAGAGCCAGAAAATTTGTAGGATGAAAGAAGACCAAGATATTAATAAAATATATTGATAAAAAACTGGAGAAATGGCTCTTGCCCAGAGAAGTTGTGGACTCTACAACCCTGGGACTGTCCCAGGCCAGGCTGGACGGGGCTGGGAGCAGCCTGGGACAGTGGGAGGTGTCCCTGCCACAGCAGGGGTGGCACTGGAGGGGCTTTAATGGCCCTTCCAACCCAAACCTCTCCGGGATTCCCAGCAGGGACCAAGGGGAGCCGTGCATTCCAGGCTTTGTGACGTCTCCAGCTAAGGACAAGCAGCTTTCCCAGCTGAGACATTTCGGTGCCATTCCCGGAGGAGCCAGAGGGATTCCTGCAGTTTCCAGTTGGCAGGAATTGTGTGGGAAGGAGGACGCAGTGCTCTGCCGTGGCCCTCACACCTCCCCCCGCCACACTCCAGCGACTCCTCCATTAAATCTTAAAGGGCTTCTGCATAAAACAGAAGGGCAAGGACTTAAAGTTTAACAACTGACCTTTCACAGCCCAACAAATTCCCCAGCCAAAGGGAAACTTCCAGTACTTCCTCAGCCCTAGGAACTCTCCAGGTTTCCTTAGCCCTTGGAGTAGGTCCCAGGGCAGGTTTTCCTCCGTGTTTGTTCTTGCAAATAGCAAAGGCAGCAGTTTGCAATGACCAAATTCCACTGTCTTTAAGCAATTTCTAGAAAAGGTGCTTTGATAAACATGTTCAGCCAGAATGACCCAAGCCCAGCGACAAGGCTGATGCCTCCAGCAGCTCCAACATTCACATCACAAATCTAAATCCAGGAAAAACAGAACCACAAGGAAGTGCAGACTGCTCCTGCCCCTCCTACCAAGCCTCGCTCAGCTGCCTCTGGGGTGAGTAAAGAGGGAGAATTGCCTTTGGTTCAGAGCAAACCTGGCACCTCCTGAAGGATCTTCCTCAGCTGGGAGTGCTGGGGGTGAAGCAGAATTCCAGACAGTGGAAATTGGCCCTACACCCGCCCGGGCCAATTCTGTTTCTGTGTTGTCATCAGAAGAATTCTGACCTTACAATGAAACCAAGAAAACCCGTGCACTTGAAAGCATCTGTAAATTCAAAAGCAAACCTTTAACTTCTGCTGAAATGGTTCTGTTGGGAATTTCTGCCAAAAAATAACACAAGGCGAGAGAGAGAGAGGGCCCCGTGCTTGGAACATTGAGCTGTTCCTGATCTCCATCCCTACAGACTGCTCTGGAAACCTCAGCTTTGGTTGTTTCAAATTCCACCTTGTAAACACACAATTTATTGCACCTTTATTAAATGCAATCTACTCCTCCTGCTCAGATTTGCAAACCTTTTACAAGTTGCAAATGATCTTTTATTGATTTTTCCCTTTATAGAGTTGTTGTTATTTACTTTGTTTACCTGGGAGCTAAAGGCCTGCTGGAGAGAAGGTTCATTTCCTGCAAGTTGGATGAAAATAAGCCCAACAGTAGCTGCTTAATTGTTTCGAATTATTATTGTTAATTGGGATTGTGTCTTTGATTCACTGAAAGGCAGTGATTTAATTGCACTGTACCTAATTAGCCGCAGTTTGATTACTGGGAGCTTCAAGTGGCACCAACCCTCAGCAAACAGAGCCTTGAGTGAATATTTTGCCAAACATCACAGGAGGAGACAAAGGCAACGCTGGTGTCGGGAAAGCAGAAGGACAAAGGAGCTGGAGAAGGATGGGAAAATCCTCCCAAGCAGGAGCACCTGAGCCATGTCTGAAAGGAGAGGGGGAGCACCCACGAGCTCCAGGTGGGGAGGTCAAGTTCAGTCCTTCAGTTCACAGAATCAGCACTGCTGGAAGAGACCTTCACGTTCACCCAGTCCCACTGATGCCTTAAGGGTGAAAATCCGAGGCAGCCCCAGCAGCGCAGAGCAAAGGGCATTCCCTGGGTTTAATGGGATCCCAGGGGCACAACTCGGCCCAGGGGGGAACAGCCGAGCAGCACCCCCGGGTCCAACGCGGATCCAATTGGATGGAGCTCAGCAATGAGCAGATCGACCTCAAATCCCCAGTGAGAAACGGAACCAATGAGGGAACTGTCCCCCATTCTAATGACCCCCCCAAGGGAGACTCCAGCCCAGCTGAACAAACCTGTTCCAGAGAGGAGGCTCCGGGCAAGGCTGGAGCCTCTGCTTTGGAGACACTCGGGATGTTCCGTCTGCTCCCCTCAGAGAAGCCCCAAGCTGAGCTCAATCTCAGCCCCCAAGGGTTCTCCACATGTAGGGCTGAGGGACAGGGAGAGTTTGTGAAGGGTGCAAGGAAAGGGAAAGGGGACAAAAATGTATAAAAAGGGGATAAAAGAAAAGACAAAAAGCATCAGGCACAAGCCCAGCAGCACCAAAATCCCAATAAACCACTACGTTCCTGAGTGCCACATCCAGACTCCCCTGGAAAACCTCCAGAAAGTCGTTTTCTCTGCCGCATAAGCTGGTTCATCACTCACCAGCTGGCAGAGCTGTGCTCAAACCATCATTCCAATGATTCCAAGGGAAGGGAGCCACTGACAAAAAGGCCAAATGTGTCACAGAGAATGTCCTCGGGGTCACATTATTTAAAAGAGAAGTTGCCTGGCTCCTATCGCTGGAGAATCTCTTCTGGGAAGGAAAACATCATTACTGCAGTATTGAATTGCACAGAGAGATTTATGATCTAATTTAAAGGTGCGGGGATTTATCTGTTAATTGTAATAAACAGCAAGTTCGTTAACACTCCAGCCTCCAAAGCAGCAGCATCTCGTAGACAAGGCATAAAACACTGATTTCATTCACTTGCAGGGCAGGAGTTCATCAGGGAGGTGCCAAGAACTGAGAACAAAACCACCACTGCCCCTCTGCCTGAAAACATCTCCCAATGGGAATAAACACATGGGAAAAGAGGCTCTTCCTTTGGAAGGTCCACCTGGTTCCTGGGAGCACCACACCAGGGGATCTAGATTTACTTTTATTTCTCATGATGTTACTCTGATTTATTGGCAGTAAATTAAACTAAGTTCCCCAAGCTGGGTCTGTTTTGCTGAGTGATCTCTCCTTGTCCTTATCCCAACCCAGAGCCTTTCAACCCATTTGCTCTGCCCTGGCCAGTCGGGAGGGGCAGGGACAGAGCAGCTCCGGGAGCACCTGGAATCCAGCCAGGGCCAACCCACCAGGGCCTGAGTGCTCCAAGGGAAGTTTTGAGTGTGAAAAAGACCAAACTTTTGTAAGGCAAGGGGTTCACATTTCCCTACATGCTATTCCTCCAAAACCCATGGCTTTTCCAGGGCAGTAACACCCTGAGAAGCCTTTCCAGATGTGGTAACACCCTGACCTTTCTCAGCACTTGCACCATTTAATTACACTGAAATTTATAGTTGTATTTATTTATATTTATGCATGTGAACTTCAGTTCTTCCTTGCAATGCAGATGTAGCCTTGAAACTTAAATCCTTTCATTTACCTGCTTTTATTCCTTTGGATGTTGCCTGTTAACAGCCTGTCTTCCTGTGACCAGGAGTATTCACTGGAAAATGGCATTGGCCTCTTCCTTCAGTGCAAATGGAAAGATTTAGGAGCTGGTTCATTCGGGAAATCCTCTCCTTCAGCATCTGATGCTTGGCAATGATTCATTATTAAGGGGACGTGTCCATGTCAGGGGCTTTTGTTGTTGACTTGTGCAATTTGCTGATTTTATCTGCAAATCCCCATTTAATGTTTCACCTGATCCAGGGGAGGGCTCCACATGAGACTGGTGAAAATCAAGGAGGTGTTTGAAGGAATTCAGTGGAACAAAGAGAGAAAAATAAAAGACCCCAATCAGATGCTGAAAAAAAGGAAACCTCTCCCAAATGCACAAATCCTCCTTGGCAGAATGAACTCAATTCCACAGGGAAAGAATTTGCTCTCCCCCGTATTTTTCTGGCCTTCTTTGCAGTTTTTTGGTCCTCTGGAGCACAGCACTGAGTGGTGACAAGCGAGTCCCTGACTTGATTTCAGGCCACCATTTCTGACTGATTTTCCACTGGGAAAACCTGGAGTCACATCAGCAAGAGCGGAGAAGTTACATCTGACAGACCTGGGTGTTTTTCAGCCTTCACAGTGCCATGGACTCAGCTGGGCTCGGGGCCCCTTTTCTCCCCATTCCCTCTTTTTCTGGCTCCAGCCTTGCCACAGATCTGGCACCATCCCCAGGACCAGGAACCAGATCAGCTCATGGCATAACGACAAGAAATCCTGGAATTACAGAAGAGAGTGGTTTGGGCTGGAAGGGACTTTAAGGATGGCAGGGACACCTCCCACTGTCCCAGGTGCTCCCAGCCCCATCCAGCCTGGCCTGGGACACTGCCAGGGAACCAGGGGCAGCCTCAGCTGTGCCAGGGTCTCCCCACCTCGACGGGAGAAGTGAGGGCAGGAGCTTCCCTTTCTCTGTAGGAAGGGACAGGGATTTGATTCTCCCTCCCAACCTCACTCCATGGACTTTGCCTCTGCCCTGAGCTGGGACACTGCGAGTGCAATTCCTCCCACTCTCACCACTCAACACCAGTCAGATTCTGCAGCTTAGGAAGTGTTGTTCCTAAAAAGGAAAACCTCATCCTGTATCTCTTTCAAAAATTTTACCCCAACTTTCCTAAGAAATTGAGGCAAAAGAACCCCCTTGCTTTCTTTGGGAGACAGAACTGCTGCCCTTCTTTCCAGTATTTTTATTTGCTTCCAAAATGCTCCAAAACTTCCAAATATTTTTCTTCTATTTTCAGTAAAATGCTATTTTTTAATTAGCACAAATTCCCTGTACGAGGAACAGGCTCTCACTAGTGAATATGGAGGGTGGATCCACCATCTGGACAACAGGCTCCGGATCCACAGAAAACAGAAGCAAAACAATCTGATGTCATCTCTCTTCAAAGCAGCAGAATTTTCCTTTGCAATTTTGCAACTTGGGAAGATTTCAGACCGGTTGGGGGAGGTTTGGTGTTGGAAACTCAGGGGCTGTGTGGCCCAGCGGGGGTTTTTCCTGGAGGGCCGTGGAATACACACAGGGAGAGCTCTGCTTTAAAGGCTGAGTTGGGTTTTGCAGAGATTTGCAGGAGGGTGTTCAGGGCTCTGCTGGAGCAGCCACAGCTTCTGTGGGCACCTCGTGCCAGAGCCTCCCTGCCCTCACAGGGCACAATTTCTCCACAGTGTCCCACCTAACCCTGCCCTCTGGCAGTCTGATCCCACTGTCCCTTGTTCTGCCACCAGCACCTTTGAGCAGCCTCCCCTGGCTACTGGAAGGCCACCAGGAGCTCTCCCAAAGCCCTCCTTCTCCATGCCATAACAGATATATGGATTGTACCTGTATTAAAGAGATTCTCTTTAACTGCCTCAGGGATGGATCCATGCTCTGAGATGGAGCACGGAGGTGCTGTGCTATTCCAGGTTCTGCAGCCCAGAGAGAAGGGAAGAGCAGGATCTGCTTGGTTCCGCTTTGTCCTGGCCTGTGGCAGCCCCTGCCTGAACCCCGGGATGAACCCGGCCCTGGCACAGCTCAGCACGGGCAGTTGGTAAAGCAGGGGAAACGCAGGAGGCAGAGTAATCAGTCCAAAGGGAGGAGGTCATGGGAGCTACTGGACTGAAAATCATCCCTGGAATGTCCCAGGCCAGGCTGGACGGGGCTGGAGCAGCCTGGGACAGTGGGAGGTGTCCCTGTCATGGCAGGGGTGGCACTGGAGGGGCTTTGAGGTCCCTCCAACCCAAACCATTCTGGGATTCCCTGATTCCGTGGTTCCAGCTGTCGCAGGTTTTCTAGCTGAGTATCACTGCTATAAAACCCTGAATCCTCAACCATATCAGATGGAAAAGAAGATACTAAGATAGTCACCATTTTAATTGAAAATATTGATTAAGTGGAAGTGCCTAAGAAGGTACTGCCAGCCCATAATCAACTCTCTTCTTTTTAACACAAATCCCAGGTGGACAGTTCAGATTCACAGCTGAGCAGAATGAATCATAAATGTTATTTCATTAAAAAAGCACAAATACCAAAGGTATCTAAAGAGAAAAGATTTTGAGTTCTGCCTTTGGATCGAGAATATTTTAAATAAAGCATTGGGGAAACAAATCTGTGGATTTGTTTTAGTGAAGTTGGAAAGAAGAAAACCAAAAAGTCAAATTAGAAAACAATTAATATTCTCTAAAGCACTTTTCCAGGCNGACCACAAGGGCTGTCTGTAAAATTTGGCCCAACCTTTAGAATATTAACCTGCTCCTGAGATTTTCTTTACGTGCTCCATCTCCAGGATTCCTTCACCAAGGTTTGTGAGGAGTTTGCTAAACGGGTTAAGCCCCAACTTCACATTTCCCTGCACGTCCCCTGTGTGACACTCACTGTCCCTTCTGCTTCATAAACAGAATCCCAGAACCCCAGAATGGACTGGGTTGGGAGGGACCTTAAAGGTCATCTAACCCAGCCCCTGCCATGGCAGGGACACCTCCCACTGTCCCAGGTGCTCCCAGCCCCATTCAGCCTGGCCTGGGGCACTGCCAGGGATCCAGGGGCAGCCTCAGCTGCTCTGGGCACCCTGTGCCAGGGCCTCCCCACCCTCAAGGGGAAGAATTTCTCCCAATATCCCATCCATCACTGCCCTCTGGCAGTGGGAAGCGATTCCTTGTGTCCTGGCACCCCAGACCTTTGTCCAAATTCCCTCTCCATGTCTCTTGTAGCCCCTTCAGGTCCTGGAAGGTCACCCTGAATCTTCTGCAGGCTGTGTCCATTGTCCCACCACATCTGCTGGGGTCACCTCATGTGTGGGGCTGCCTGGAATGCCCCGGAAGGTCGGGATGCAGCTCTCTGGAGACAGCCCGGGGCCTGAGCTCACAGGTACCTGAACGCTGGGTGCGAAGGGCAGGAGCTGCTCCTCCCGCACAGGAGATTTGCAGGGGGCTGAGGAGGATGAAACCTCGCACAGTGCCAGCAGGAAACACTGAGAGGAGCTGCACAGCTGCTCTCTCTGTGCCCCTGAGGTAACAGAGGCAAGAGCCAGTCCAGAGGAGAATTCCCTGCAGAAAGGGTGTTGGGATGGAGAAAATCCTCCCAGAGCCAAAGCTTGTGTGCAGGGGAGGGAAAGGCATTGCCTGCCTGAGCAGGTTTCTCCCAGCACGACGGTGGAGTGTGGAAAACTGGCTGAGTGTATAAAATGGACCGAGCACATGGAAGTGTCTGAGGGCCTCAGGTGGCCTCTGGGAGCCCGGCGCACACACAGCCCACCCGAGGAGTCTGTGGTGCCTCTGCAGAAGGGCTGCAAATCACAGAGCTACTCAGGATTAACAATTATTGCCAGGGCTGATGGGAGCTCTGCAGCCATGGCAGGTGTTTTATTTTTGCCTCAGAGGGCCCACAGCTTAATTTGGGTCTAAAATAGTCTGGTGAGGTTCAGGGAAGGACACTGGTGGAGCAGCCTCTCATCCTTTACGTGTGGGAGTGCCCTACTCAGAGCAAGAGAGAGAGAGGTGGAGTGTAAGAGAGGCATTTGGAATTCAAGGTTGGGATGAGGTTGTGGCTTCCCCAGAAGTGTCCAAGGCCAGGTTGGACAGGCCTTGGAGCAACCTGGGAGAGTGGAAGGTGTCTCTGCCCGTGGCAGGGGGTGGAATGAGACAATCTTTAAGGTCTCTTCCCACCCAAACCCTCCTGGGATTCCATGGTTCATCTTCAACACTTCTCATTCGGCTGAAGGCATCACAATTCCTGCCAGATTTAGCCAATCCTACCCCTGTCTTGGTTTCCCTGGGTGCAAACCAGGAGTGTTTGTGGAAGCGCTGGGGGTGATGCACAGAACCCGTCTGTGAAGCACCGCAGGGCTCCCTGGGGCTCGGGGCATTATTGACACGTGAGCTGGAGCCGCAGCTGAGCCCTGCTCTGCCAGGGGCCCGCAGAGCAGATATCGGCCATTACTTGTTTAGATTTGGTACCTGACTGAGGCCAGGAGAACGGGGCTGAGCTGTCTGAAGCCAAAACACTGCTCCAGAGGGAGCCCTTCTGCTTTGAAAACCACACCTGACACAGGAGCTGCACCAAGAGCATCAGAGACTGTCTGAAACACAGATCACAATTCGGCCTTAGGCTGGGGAATGATTTGTCCCATCCTGCAGGGCCATCAAAGCAGCCTCTGGCTGCCCCCATCCTGTCAGGTCGCTCAGGTCTCTTGTGGGAGCAGCGCTCGGCTCCTGGAGGAACAGAGGCGTTTCTCCTTCCCTCCCTTCCTGGTTTACAATAAAGCCCCAGAGCAAGGACAGTTTAGTTTCATTTTTCCAAGGACTGCTCACTATCAGACTTCAGGTCAGAGCTTATCTATGGATACTTTGCAGACTTTCCTGGGAAAACAGGTGGGAAATGTCACTGACCATCACATCAGCTGTGCCCCAGCTCCAGGAGCTGCCCTGCACAGGAGAGAGGTGGTTCAGGGAGAGGTTCCTGGGAGCAGAATTGTAGCTCTTTCCCTGGGCACAGGGGAGCCGGGGCAGGGATCCCCCAGAGCCGAATTCCATCAGCACACGAGAGCCCTGTGCTGGGATCATCAACTGACGTGAAAGTCTGAACATCTGAGTTCAGGGTAAAAGGACTTAGAGAATTTCCAGACAAGGTTTTCTGCCACTCTGAGTCCCAGAGGACACAGGATGATTCTGGGCAATGGGATGGGCTGTGCATTGCTTGTTTTAAAACTGTTCCCTCTGTCTGTTTGCTGCTTTATCTTAACATATCCCTGCCTGTTTTCCAGCCTTTCCCATGCTCCCAGCCCATCCTTTGAGCTCTTCATGTGTTCCAGTTGGTACCAGCAGCAGGCAAAGGTTAAACCTGTCCTGAAAATGCACCAAGGCCAAGTTAATGCATAAAGAAACAACAAATCCTTCTTTTCTATCCGGTGGTTTTCTTAGAAATGAAAGATTTACTGAGGTCAGGGTCAATAAGCAAAAAACAAAAAAATTAAAACATAAAAATCTATGAGAAATTACTGTCTTGGGACCATCTCCTTTTTCTGTCCCAAAACACACCAAAGGCTCTTTGAGAACATCCAGGAGTCATTCAGCTTTGGGAGGTGGGTGGCACCAGTGGATACACAACCTTGGGAAGGGGCTCTGAGCACCCTGGGACAGTGGGAGGTGTCCCTGCAGAGCAAGGGCAGAACTGGAGGAGCTTTAAGGGCTCTTCCAGCCCAAACCATTCTGGAATTCCATGAAAAAGCCACATTCCCCTTAGTGCTGGAGTGGATATTTACTGACAAATATGATTCACTTTCTTAAAAGCATCCAAACAAAGGCACAATCTGGGTGGAATCAGCAGGTCTCATTATCCAGAGGCTTGAGATCCTTCAGATGTGTTTTTTTGTTTTCCAAGATAAATCATCAAAACACAAATTTACATTTCCTCCCCTCCTCTCCCTACACACATAATTTTATTATACTTGTAGATTTTTGTGGACTTTGCACTGCGAGAATGGCAAACAAGAGCTCTGTGATCTCTGTGGAGAGCGAGGGATGACTCAACTCCTCCATTTCCAGAAGAGGGGCTTTGATCTGAGCATGGATTGGTTCTGTGTCTCTCTGGACCTCGGTGAGGACTGACAGCAGCGCTCTGGGTAATTACCCCAGGCTTGCTCTGCATTTTTAATTGCAGAGTCCCAGTGATGGTGCTCAAGTGCTCGTGGACCCTTTGATCTCCACCTGGATTGCTCAGGGTCCCTCTCACCTCTGGGTTTTTGCCCCCTGTGTCCACCCTCTGCTCTGCCCTCCCTGCACTGCCCTGGGGACATGCAGAGGTCATTTCTCCCGGGGCTCTGGACCAGGCAGGGCATTTCTGCTGCTCCCTGAGCTGGTGCCCAGGAGCTGCTGGAAATGGGGGAAAATCCCCTCCAGCCCCTCTGTAGGGCACCACAATTGTCGTGTTATAGAAAATTACCCAACACGGTTGTAAAATAAGGAGCTGACGATGGAACTTCCACAGCAGATCCACGTCCCTCCCCAGGGCTGCCAACAGCTGCTCTTTGGAGCCAAGGGGTTTAACTTCAGCTTTTTTCAAAATTCAAAAGGAGGCAATAAAATCACCTTTCATCCAGAAGTTGCACTGATTTTAAAACAAAGCTTTAATCAGAGAATGCCACAGTGGCTGGGGTTGGGAGACACCTCAAAGCTCATCCAGTGCCACCCCTGCCATGGGCAGGGACATTCCCACTGTCCCAGGCTGCTCCCAGCCCCGTCCAGCCTGGCCCTGGGCACTGCCAGGGATCCAGGGGCAGCCACAGCTGCTCTGGGCACCCTGTGCCAGGGCCTCCCCACCCTCCCAGCCAGGAATTCCCAATTCCCAATATCCCATCCAGCGCTGCCCTCTGGCAGTGGGAAGCCATTCCCTGGGTCCTCTCCCTCCAACCCTTGTCCCCAGTCCCTCTCCAGGTTTCCTGTGGCTCCTCCAGGCCCTGCAAGGTCACAGTGAGGTCACCCCTGGTCTCTGCTCCAGGCTGAACAATCCCAGCTCTCCCAGCAGAGCTGCTCCATCCTCTGCTCATCCTGGAGCCTCCTCTGGGCTCTCTCCAGCAGCTCCAGGTCCCTCCTGTGCTGGGTCCCAGGGCTGGGGCAGCTCTGCAGGGCAGATCCTTCCTCTTGCCTCTGCTCTGCCCCTCCCTCGTCTTTCCCCACTGTCGTGGTTTGACCCTGGCTAAGTGCCAGGCACCCACAGCAGCCACTCACTCATTCCCTCCCCTGCCACAGCTGGGCAGAGAAGGGAAGGAAAGGGGGGAAAAAAAACCCCCAGGGAAATTAACCCAAAGGTCCATGAGTTGAGATAAGGAACCGGGAGAAAACACTCCAAGGACAAACCAAGCTCAGCTTAAGTTGCAAAGTGAAATTTATTACTACCTGAGTTAGAAGGAGGATATGAGAAATAAACTAAACCTTTAAAAGACACCCTTCTTTTCACTCCCCACCCCTCCCTCCCACCAACAATGCAAGGGGGGCAGGGTGTGGGGGTTCAGGCCAGTCCATTTCCAAGATCTTCTTCCCCTGCTTAGGGAGAGGAGTTTTTTCCTCTGCTTTTGCCGTGGGGTCCCTCCCACGAAAGACAGTTCTCTGTGAACCTCTGTGGCGTGGTTTTTCTTGTCCATGGAATGCAGTCCTCCAAGGACAAACTGCTCCAGCATGGAGGCAGGGGGCCCCTCTCTCTCCAACTGGGTCTCCCACCTGGACTGCAGTTTCCTCCGACATCCACCCGCTACAGCGTGGTCACCTCCTTCACAAACTGCGGGACTTTTATCTCAGTCTCTGTCTCTCACTGGGCTGCACCTGCTACGGCTTCTCTGGCATCTACGGCTCCTGCGGCTTCTTCTGGCATCCATGGCTGCTGCGGCTTCCGACATCTCCCGCTCCAACGTTGGCACCTCACCCATGGACTGCAGGTGGCTCTGCATCCCTCGTGGACCCCATGGACTGCAGGGGGGACACCCCGCCTCACCATGGGCTCACCACGGCCTGCAGAGGAATCTCAGCTCCCGAGCCTGGGGCACCTCCTCTCCCTCCTTCTCCACTGACCTTGGTGCCTCCATGTTGTTTTCCCTCACATGTTCTCACATCCTCCTCCTTCTCTAACTAAAAGCAGCTGCCTGCACCCTTTGTTTTGATTTTTCCGTAAATCATCACAGAGGTGTAACCAACCTTTCTAATTGGCCCAAACATGGCCAGTAACATGTCCATCATCTTCAGAGCCATCAGAGATTTGCTCTGATGGAAATGGTGAAGAATTCCAGAAGCTTCTCACAGGAGCCATCTTTGTGGCCCTCTCCCCACTACTAAAACCACAACACCCACCTTTAATTAGCACCTCATTAACACACCTTCGAAACTCCAATGACTTATTCCTGGGTTAAGTGCTCTGGTTGCACTTTGTATTTCAGATCAGAGGAGAAAGCAGCCAAATCATTTTTCCTTGTGTGGACAGGCTAGTTCACCACAGCATCCTCACTTTCTTAGCAGCTTTATTTTACCTGCTTTTCACAGCAATAAATGAGCCTTTACATATTTCCTGTGCATTATTGTTGAGAATCAGAGAATCCCTGAATTTTCAAGTGTTAAAGCTGTTATCAGCAAAACTGAACATGGAAAAGCATCACATTATCCAAGGAGTCTCAACCCTTTCCATGTCTACTTTTTGATTTTGGTTTGACTTCTTATTTTTCGATTTTCAGAAAAACAGAACTTTCAGCAAAACAACCCTAACACTTCTGTTTAAGTGTAAATTAATTGGCAGGACTCCTTTCAACACTCTGCAGCTCTCCATGTGTCTCTCAGCTGGTAATAAATGCTCTACATCCTTTGGACTTCAGGCTGCCTTTCATCTGAGAATCTCAGAGTGTTTAGCCAAGGACTAATTAATCAGTTCCAGCCCAGCTCTCAGTGACACAGGTAAATTTGAGCAGTACAGATGAATTCCCCAGACACCCCGGGCCATCGTTGGACCCAGCAGAGCTTTCCTGCCCTTTGGTTCTGGGTGGGATGTTGGACCTCACTCCAGGGAGGTGGAGGGAGGGCACCTGTCTCACTCAGGTCCCAGCAACTCTTTCAGCCTTGATTTGAAATTCTGCATTAAACCAGGAATTGAGCAATTCCCGAGGAGCCCACGCTCCCTCTGAACAGGAACACAAAAGAGGTGGTTCTCTCAAGCCAAATAAAAATTTCCAGCGATCTGAAAATGTGAAAAGTGACCCCAGCAGATTTCCCTGGACCTCTGCAGAGCTTCCAGCCCAAGCTTCACATGCTCTCCTGTTTTATTCCGGGGGCTTTGTGCTACCCTGGATTATCTTACCTCCCACAACGCTGGGTGTAGGAACTCCAAATACCAAAAGAAGAGAGGTCAACCTGCTTCCATCAAACGCTGCTGCCATGTGAATCCCAGCGAGGAGGGATCCATCACCCAGGGCTGTGTCAGACCCCGCTCTGTCAGAGCTCAGCTCTTCCCCTGAGCTGCACTGACTGCACAGCATTGACCCCAAACTGGCACCCCAAATCCCTCTTAGACCACTGCAACTTAAAGGTATTTATTCTTCAATATCTCAATACAAACACCATTGTTCCAAGTGTTGGGAAGAAGAGGCACTGAAACAACCAGGGAACAGCTGCTCCCTGGGCACTGAAAGGGCACATCCAAGAGACTTCCCTCCCTCCCCATCCCCTGCTCACGGCTCTTTGGCCATTTGTGTAACCCTGCGGGCACCATCCAGCTCTGAGAGAGGTTCACATCCTTCTGTGCTTTCCCAGGGAAAAGCTTAGGGGAACAAGCTCGGTCTCATACCCAGCCCTTTCCTTGTGGAAATGTTCTCCAGAAGGAAAGCAGCTCCAATTAGAAAGAAATTCTTTACTCAGAGGGTGGGGAGGCCCTGGCACAGGGTGTCCAGAGCAGCTGTGGCTGCCCCTGGATCCCTGGCAGTGCCCCAGGCCAGGCTGGACGGGGCTGGGAGCAGCCTGGGACAGTGGGAGGTGTCCCTGCCAGGGCAGGGGTGGCACTGGATGGGGTTTGGGGTCCGTCCCAACCCAAACCATTCTGGGATTCTGGGATCAAAGCACTTGGGCCCCTTCTTCAGCCAAGTTGTAAAGTCCACACCTCTCATCACAGGGATGGATCTTCCCAATTTCCTATGCCAAGGACATGGGATAGCCCCTTTTATACAGCTTGGTACAGTTCATCCTCTGAGCACGATGTTTCCTGCTCTGGAATATCCCTCTGGCCAGTACAGCTGTCCTGGCCCTGCTCCCTCCTGGCTTCCTGTGCAGCTCCTCTCTGCCAGAGCAAGGCCACTGAAAACCCCTCGGCTCAGACTGAGCCCTGCTCAGCCACAGCTCAGCCCCAGGGTGTTGCCAGCACCGTTCCCATGATGATCCCAAAGCTCAGCCCTGCAGGAGCTGCCAGCAGCAAATGAACCCAATCCCAGCTGGAGCAGGCCAGGACTCTTTTGCCAGCAGGACTCCCAGGCAGCATCCCACTCCTGTAACCACCAGGTGAGTCAGCTCCACATCCCGAGCCAGCGTTCCAGCCTGGCTTGGGCTGCCAAGCCTCCCTCATGCCCTCGTCCCCTCCACACCTTGGAGTGTTCCCACACCTCCCCTCCCTTCCCCGTGCGCCACTGTTGTGTTCTCCCTGAAATGAGTTCAGCAGAGCCCTGACGGGCTCAGCCGAGTGGGCAGTGACAGCTCAGGCTCTGCTGAGGGAGCCCGGCTGTCATCTCAGAGCGCTCGGCCCTGCTGATGATGCCCGGGGCGAGAAGACGCGGCTGTCACTCGGAATCAGCGTCAGCCCCGCTCACAGATGCCGGAGATATTCACAGGAAGTGACCCTCGGAACCCGGCTGGGGCATGAGGAGCTGCTCCAGTGGCTGAATGCAAAAATGACTTTCGGGAAGGATGAGGCACCGAGGAGCCTCACATGTGTGGGTGTGTCCCACCATCTCCCGTGTCCCCAGGACAGGGACTGTGGGTCCTGTTCCCCTGTCCCACTGCAGGGATGCAAATCCTTCCCTGAGGCATTGGTACCATCCACGTTGATGTCTCCAGCCTGGAGGAACCGCAGGCAGGAATTCAGAGCATTCCTGTGGGTTCAGGAATGGCTGCTGTGTTCCGAGGCTGACCCAGCTCCTGCAGTGACCCTCACACCTGTGGAGATCTGGGCACTCATTCCTGATTTATGGGATCTCTTGCTGTTATATGGCTTCTGATCTTCCCAAAATTCACAGGACCCGTCTGACCTTTGACACCTCTAATTCCTCCCCAAATTCCCTTGAACCTGACCCATGGGTTCAAACACAGACAGAAACCTGTGCACAGGCAGCCCCAACCCAGCAGCCCCATTTCCTAAGAAAACTGGGCTGGAGAACCTGAAAAGAGCCTTCCCAAGTTCAGAATTCCTATTTCAGCAGAAACTAACATCTGACAATTCATTCCATGATATAATACTTCATTAAACAGGAATTCTGCAAGATACTGGCTTTCTAAAAATATTCCCTGGTTTCAGAAAAGGAAGTCTGGTCCAGTGTATATTAGTTTTATTATTTGCCCATTATTTCATGCACACTCTGCTCCCTCTAGCACAGATAATATGTTATCATATAAGAGTTAATGTAGTCTGGCTTTTAGGGGTTTTTTCACATCATTAAGTTCCACTGCTGTTCAGCACTGATTGAAATGTCTCATCTCTTTCTAGATGAAAATGTCTGCAGCTTGCTGTAATCAAACACTTTCCAGAATAAACAGGATATTTGGATGTGGAAAAGATCGGGTTTTCAATCAGTGCTAAGGAACTGCTGCACTTCTCTACAGCATTAAACACTTTTTAAAGAGTTTTGCTGTATATTCATTGATAGCAGCGTCTGTTGAGGTCTATTACTGACAAACAGTGAAATACAAAGTAATAGAGAATTGTACAATCATGAGAGAAAAGCCCTGCAGGGTCAGCCCTTCCAGCCTGTCCCCAGTCCCCACCTTGTCCCCAGCCCAGAGCCCCGAGTGCCACGTCCAGGCTTTCCTTGGACACCTCCAGGGGTGAGGATGCCCCCACTCCCTGGGCAGCTCCAATGCCTGGCCACCCTTTCCATGGGGAAATTCCTCCTCATGTCCAAGACAAACAGGAAAAATGCACAAGAGAAATGCCAACAAGTTAAACAATGTCAGGATGAGTTTAGAGGAACAGAAACATTTCCTGTAGATCTGGAGAGGGACTTTTCACAAGGGCTTGTCAGGTTAGGACAAGGGGGAATGGCCTTAAGCTGAAGAAAGGCAGGGCTGGATGGGATTTTGGGAAGGAATTGTTCCCCGGGAGGGTGGGGAGGGGCTGGGCTGGAATTCCCAGAGCAGCTGAGGCTGCCCCTGGATCCCTGGCAGTGCCCCAGGCCAGGCTCGACGGGCTGGGAGCACCTGGGACAGTGGGAGGTGTCCCTGCCATGGCAGGGGTGGCACTGGAGGGGATTTAAGGTCCTTCCAACCCAAACCAGTCTGGGATTCCATGAAACACAGCCCTTTACATCCTGACTAAGAAAAAGCAACTTCATCTTTCCCTACTTCAGCAAAGATACCAACTTAATGCAGAAAATATAGGAGAAAAATCACTGGCAATTTTTGCAAAAGAAAATCACTGAATTTAGAACAGAACTTTTCAGTACTCCTAAAATAAATAGAATTTAAAACTAGATTAAATGGAAAGTTTTGGTATTTTTTGTGGCTTGTTCTTTTACAGACTTGCACATTTTCCCTCCATTTCAGCACATCCTTAAGGACTTGGAAAGATGAAACTCATCATAAGTTTTGAAATAAAATGCAAGTTAAAAACGGAAACATCTGGAATAAAGATTTCACTGTTCAGTTTCTCAGTTTCCAAGCACAGTCACTCCTTCCCTCCAAACACATTTCTAGTAAAGAGCAGAAGCTGTCCCATAAGCGAGCAAGTTTGCACTGATGAGAAGAGATTGTGTCTGTCCCTGGGAGCCAAATCAGCATCTCTGCCTGCAGGGCCCTGAGCCGGCTCTGCCCCGAGCTCCCCCGCCCCCTCTGTGCCCTTCGTGGGGCAGCTGTGCTGAGCTCAGCGCTCCCGGACGGTGCCAAGCTGGGGTGAAGCTCTCCTGGAACCGCTGAGGAGGCTGAGGAGCAGCCCCTGCTCTGCCTGAGTGGCTGGGATGGATTTGTTCCAGTGCCTCTCCTGCTGAGGGAGCTCCTTGTCCGTGAGGAACAGGGACCAGCCAGGAGCGGGATTTGCATCCCCAATGCAGATGTGTCTGTGAGGAACAGGGACCAGCCAGGAGTGGGATTTGCATCCCCAATGCAGACACAAATTCTCCATCCTTTGCTCTGCCAGTGGTGCACCCGCCCCGTCTGGAATTAGAGCGAAAAGGGGTTGGATTTTAGGAGGCTCTTCATGAAGTGAGTGGGAGCTGAACACTGCCAGGGGCACGTTTGAGGTGGCCCAGGGTGTTTTACCGAAATCTGCTTCTTGTGGAATGTGTGGTTATGGAGCAAAACCCGCAGAGGAGCTGCTCCCTGATCCCAGAACAAGGTCAGGAGTTATGGATCCTCTCTGCTGGATTTGTGGGAATAATCGGTTGAATTCCTGGAATTGTTCAAGGCCAGGGGGGCTTGGAGCACCCTGAGACAGCGGGAGGTGTCCCTGCCCATGGCAGAGGTGGCACTGGATGATCCTTGAGGTCCCTTCCATCCAAACCATTCCATGATTCCATGAATTCAATACCCAGACGGACATCATTCAACACATCAGCCTAAAGGCAAAGGTGCAGAGAGCCCATGGCTGAAAATGCTGATAGAAGTGAGCGATGAATTAATTTAGAGCTAGAAAATGTAAAATAAAAAGTATCTGCTCAGTCCAAAGCTCAGACTCTGACAATTTGGTTGAGTCCCAGCATGTGGATATAATAACAGTGTTTGTGTGGACAAGTGTATCTACATAAAACAAACATTTGAGGTTTGTCTGATTTAAGTGTCACATTCTGGATGAGTCCAGCAATGATTTGTCTTCTCTTCCTGAAATTATTGCTTCTGGGAGACTGTTCAAAAAACAGGTGCCCCAAAATTCACAAACTAGACATTTCCTCCTCGCTGGCCTGAAGTCCCAAAATGCACTGAGTGCATGATAAACTCCAGAAGGGATTTCCAGAAACAGCTCATGGAAAACACAGTTTTAGTGCAGAGCCAGCCCATCTCAGCAGGAGAGAAATAACAATTCCAGCTCTCAGAGGTAACAGCTGGCAGGGAAACACGGACCAAGGTCTGTCAAAACAAGTCAGACTCAGGGCAAAAAGGATTGAAGACGAGATCTGCTTTTCTGCGTGATCCAAGTTGTTGGTTGTGTCTGAGTTACTCTGTATCTCAACTGGAAAATATCTTTCTGGGGAAAGGAAAAAGTGATGTTTTTACTTAAATATTGCTGGAGCTTGAGACTCCAGCAGGGCCTGTTGTGAAATGTTCCAGAGCTGGGGCAGCCTCCGTTAAACTTTTATGTTTTCCTTGCAGCCGGGATTTGCCTGGTTTGAGTTCCTCGTGCTTGGTCTCCTCCTGGCTCTGGCTGCCTGAGGACTCCCCCAAATGAAACTTTTGGAGTCTCTGAGTCTCCCAGGCCTGGCTCCTCCTCCTCCTCAGTTTGCAGGGACCAACCCAATTCCCAAGGCTTTAACAACTCATTTTGCAAGAGCTGTTTTGTTTTGGGGCTCATTTGGGGTTTTCTGGGGGCAGAGAAGGCACTCCCTCCATCAATACTCACAGTCTAACTTTTCCTTTTCCTACTGGTCTGGTTCAGTCTAAATATTTCATGTTAACAGTTTAGAAGGGCTGCGTTTCATATTCAACTGTATTTCATGTAGCAAAAAAATTAAATTCAAACACTGACCTCAAAAAGGAAAGATCAGGCCTGGCCAGTGAAAAACATCCACATTTAAACAATTTCAACCTCCCCTTGGCGTCTTTTTTTCTGTGTTGTGCAGGAAGTTAATTAGACTCCTAGACTAATGAACTATTTGGTTAGACTGAACCAATATTTGTTTCAAAGAACTCATTTCATTAAAGTGAAAGTCAGTGCATCAAAACATTTTCAGTCATTTTAAACGCTTTGAAATCCACATATAAAATCTACCAGAGAAGCATTTTATGTTAAGGACAAGCTTTTTCTTTTCATACAAGCTTTTGATTCTTACCTTCAAATTATATTGCAAAGTCAAAAACTCTAACTTAAGTAAATAAAATTTAAATAAATTCCCCAAAAGAACTCTGAAAATTTAAACAAAACCAAAACCAAAACCGGAAGAAAATAAGAGAAGAGAAATCACGGAGGAAGATGAGACATTCACTTTGAAACCAAATTAAGTTATAGTCCATAAAATATCCCCGTGCTGCCAATCAGCTGCTCTGTGAGCAATCAGCTGGGATTAAGGGGTTGTGTTCAGCGATCGGCAGGAGGTTCCTGTAAAACTCTGCTGCTGCAGAACCTCCAGCCCTGAATCTCCAAAGGAGGCTTGGAAAATGCATCTTCCTGACTGTCTCCAGTCTCCTCCCAATCCAAGCCAAGCCTAATTGCCTGATTATTGATTATCCCTTTGCAGTGCAGTCATCCCGACACCGGCCGGATTTGCCATCTGCCTGTCTCGTTCCCAGCCCGTCTATTTCCCCACAAGCTGTCTCTCCAAGGAAAACACAGATGGTTCCCTCCCGAGCACGTCCCGGGAAGGGCTACAAACACAGATGGCTTTGGAGGGAGCACAATGGGGTGACAGCTCCGCTTTTCCTCTCCTCTGGAACCCTGGTGATCGCCTGCCTCATATCAGCTGAGCTCTGTCCTCCCCTTGTGGTTCTGGGGTGTCCATGGGCATCTCCAAACTTGGAATCATGGAATAGTTTGGGTTGGAAGGGACCTCAAAGCCCACTCAGTGCCACCCCTGCCATGGCAGGGACACCTCCCACTGTCCCAGGTGCTCCCAGCCCCGTCCAGCCTGGCCTGGGGCACTGCCAGGGATCCAGGGGCAGCCACAGCTGCTCTGGGCACCCTGTGCCAGGGCCTCCCCACCCTCACAGGGGGGGATTCCAGGCCTGGTCACCAAGAATTTGGAATTGGGGTTTCAGCTGGAATTCCAAAGATCACATTTAAATATCCAGAGACCCCTTTGGAGCCGGGAGTTGACTTGGAAGGACCAGGCAGGATCCAGGCTTAGCACCTCTTGCAGACTCATGAAGGGGAACCTTTTGTTATCCTGATTAAACCTAGAACAGCAGATTTCCCTGGGATCATGGACATAGCATCATGGAATATCCTGAGCAGGAATGGGCTCAAAAGGATCACCGAGCCCAGCTCCTGGCCCTGCACAGGACTCCCCCAACAACCCCACTCTGTGCCTGAGAGTGTTGTCCCAATGCTTCCTGGACTCTGGGCTTTGGCAGGGGAGCCCAGTTTGTCAAAAAAGATTTCAGTAGTAACCAAGATGTCCAAAACAGAAATCCCAGATGTCCAAAAGAGCTCTGGAAAATACCCTTGAGAAAAATACCCTTGAGAACTGACCCAGGAATTTCCAGCCCCGGGAAGAGAAATTCCACCCCCAGAGCTTTTGCTGCTGCTCCCCAGGTGATGTGCCTGGCACACAAAGACAGGTCTTCAAAGGAATTAGAGAGGAGCACCGGGCTGATGATGAGTGACTAGTAATTAGCAGAGTAATTAGAGCAGGCAGAGTGAGGGAAGAACTTGCTGGCTCTGCTCCATCCGACCCTGAACCGTGAGGATCCTGCAGCACAGCAGGTACAAATGGGTACGGAAAGCAGCAGGAGATGGGAATGTCCCCTACAGCACCAGAGCAGAGCTGGGGTGTGGGTGCTGCTCTGGGCCACCTCCAGACTCCTCAGGGGTATTTTGGGAGAGGTGAGAGAGATTTCAGCTCCACCTAAAAAGATTTCTGCCCCTGTTAGTGAAGAGTCACCTTGTGCCTCCATTGTCACTCCAGGCCCACTGCAGAGCTCGCTCTGTCCAGGACACTGTTTCTCCACTCCGTGTGCCCTGCAGCTTTCCCCTTTTCCAAGAAGAAAGGCTTTGGAAGGATTAGTTCCACCACAGGCTTATTGTTCAGAGCGTGGTGGTTCTGAAATGAGCGTGCGAGGGGGATTAACCTGCCCGAGGCCTCAGCACCGCACGGGGAGATTCCAGAACCTGCAACCTTCCATCCCTGCAGGATGTGCAGGAGCAGGGAAGAGAGGCCAACATGAGGATTTGGGGTTTACCCAAAGGTCAGATAAACCCTGGTAAATGTAACAGCTCAGAAATGAGAGCTGCTGGGACGGTCCCATGTGAAAGCAGGGGCTGGTGGTCATTTGGTCAAGTGGCCACCTGCAGAGTGGGAGTTGCAGGCCTGTGCATGAGGAATTTCTCTATAACCACAGCAGGACTTTGGGAAGAAAGATCTCCTGAAATGGAAACTCATGGTTATAATGGAGTTATTTCCAAAGTGGGCACCAAACCCATGTGCAAGATGGTGCTTTTTCCACAGAACTCCTAAAGATTCCCAGATGAACATCAGGTTATTCCCTTCCCAGGTAAAACTTCCACCCTGAGTGCATTATTCACTCGGCTGATTAAAGCCATACCACTACATTTAAGTTTGTTTTTCCCTTATCTGCAAATTTAAAGAAAAAAGGCGCCCTTGGATGCACTTTAGAGAGATCTGGCTGTTCTTACTCTACCAGTAGTGAGAGGAATGTGGAGTTCATGACAATAATTTGTTGCTGTTGCCACCCCAGGAGAGTTTAGAGCCCTTCTCTGAACATGGACAGTTTGGATCCCATGCTGAAAACAGCAGGATCTTTCCACTGGCCATCGGAGAAGAGGGAGATCAGGATTTCAGCACTTTGTAATTCATTTCCCAGAGGCCTCAGGCACTTGGGATCCCAGATCATTTATCAAAGCGCACGCAGAGACTTTGCAGAGACACACTACAAATAAATCACCAGAACTATCAGTGCTTCAGTCTCCAGACACTGCTCTCCTTTCAAAAACCCTTCCCACTCCGCAGTTATCCAGCTCGCCCAGCTGGTATTTTCCTCTGCTGCTTGTGTTTGTAGAGGAAAATGAAGTTGTCAGACTTCAAATGTTCTTTCATTGTCGGAGAGGATTTGCCAGAGCAGCTGTGCTGTTTGGAGGCCTCTCCTCGAGCTTTAACAGAATTGCCTCTTGGAAGGACAATTCCCGAAGCCCCGCAGTGGCTCTCCCGTGGGATTGCCCAGGAACTGGGGAGCACAATCCCCTGAGGGTGCGGACGGTACCTGGGGACAGGTTTGCCCCAGGAAAGCTCCGCACCAGGACTGTCCTTCCCTCTCCCCTCCACAGACGGAACCCTCTCCGGTAATCCAGCCATCCCTGCCAGCTCCAAGCCCTTGGAACAGCCCGGGGCCAGGTGACTGTGACACAGCCTGAGCTCCAGCTGCTCCTGAGGCACCTCCTGCAGCTGCCGGCCTTCCAAACCGCTTTTACTGCTCTTGCTGTGGAGTGATGCGCTCTGGATTAGCCTTAAACCCAGCCTATGGAGCCATTTAGCCTTCAGAAGGACGCGTGGAGTAATTGCTGCCCTCTTAAATCACCGCTGAGCACTTTAAATATGCAGGAGATCAGCTCAGCCTTTGAGCCGTGCCTTTGAGAAAATGGGGTGGAAAATGTCCGTGAGACAATTTGCCTGTTAAACAGCCATGGCTCCTCAGGCAAGAGAGTCCAAGGCCCCCGAGTCCTGGGAGAGACAGAGGGAGAGCCTGGCCCCAGAGCTTCCCGGAGTTTCTCGAGCTGGGAGGCAGCGAACAGCTCTGGCTGGGAGGGAGCCTGTTCTGCTGCAAAGCCCTGTGTGTCCAGGGCAGCTCCAGGGCAGACTGCAGCGGGACACCCGGGCTCCTTTCCACTTCTTTGCTGTAATTTTGTACCAGTTATGGTGTGTAATGTTTTCTTCTGGGCTTTTCCAGGTGTTCACGTTCAGTCTGGAAGCTGCACATGCCCAGAGCTCCTGTCCAGAGCTTGCTCCAGCCAGGCTGCTCCCAATTCTGGAAGGTTTTACCTTAAAGCTGTCCCACATTGGGCAACACCAAGTGTCCAGCTGGGCTGCCCAGCTCCCTGGGAACGGAGAAACCAGCACACTGAAACCCTCAAACACCTCTGATCCAAACACATCCCAGGTGCCCTGCGATGTCCTGGCCACTGTTCCAGCCTGATAAATTAAGGGTATTAGAAAGCAGGCCTGGCCAAAGTTCATTACAATTCTCATTAGGTCAGTGGGAGAGCTGCAGGGAAAGACACAAAACCAAAGTGGGTTTCAAACCCTGACCCCTCGTTCCCACACGGCGCCGCGGCTCCTCGGCAGAGCTGCAGATCTGCTCCTGCTCAGAGGCCTCGGATGCTCCCTGGAGGATCCCAGCACTTGAACAAACCAAGTCCTTGCAGCGAGTACTGGGAACTGTCTCTTGTGAAGCAGGAGGGAAACGAGAATCACGTTTTTCAGGAGAGGTTGTTTGGTGGCAGGGAAGTGCTACCGAGCAACAGCAAACGTCCACATGGTGATGCCAATTAGCTGAAAAATCCTTGTTTAAGGATGACAGGAACACCTCCCAGGAGCCAGGCAAGGCTGAGGGTCCCTTTCTGCCCACAGGGGTTTTACAGTGGCTGAAAAAGAATTTTTAGCCTTTGAGAGCCGTTTTCCAACTCCAAGAACAGACAGCCTGGAGCTGCACTTTCACTCAGCAACAAGAGGGTTCCCAAAGGGTTAATAAAGGGCCCAGGAGGAGAAACACCAGCACAGGGATGGTCAGCCTGGAGAGCTCCGGGAGACCTCAGAGCTCCTTCCAGTGCCCAAATGGGCTCCCAGAGAGCTGAAGTGGGACAGAGGGACAGGACAAGGGGGAGTCGCAGTGTGGGGAAAGTCTCTTCTCAGGCTCCTCGAAGAGAACAGACTGGAGTTTGTCAGTGCCTCCTGCAGTGGGCTGGGAAGGACTGAATCTGGTGGCAAGAGTGCTGAATTCCCAGGGAACACAAAGGAGACCTTTCCAAGAACCTGCGAGCACCCTGGGAATGCTCCTCCAGGCATTTGCCAACACTGAGTTCAGCCAGAAGCCAAACAGAGCCTCGGCCCTTTCCGTTCAGTGTGACCCGGGTGCAGCTCCGGGGAGTCCCTCCATAGCCTGGCAAAGCCACGTTTCGGGGCACACAGAGGTGCCCTCGGACATGGACGTGCTGCTTTGGGCTGACAGCACCGCTGGGGTGGATCTGGAGAGGGTGAAATTCAAACTCTTCTGCCTTGTGCTGCTCCAGCAGCAGCAGAGGAAACCAGAGGCCAAATTCTGCATGGCCTGGAGCACTCTGGGCTCAAGGGGGATAATCCACTCTCGGGGTTCAGCTGTGAGCCTGTGAGACCAGAAGAGCCTTGGGAAGCAGGGAAAGTCCGGGGAACAGGCTGGGATGGCAGAGATTCTCTCTGGCACAACTGCCCCGCCAGGCTCAGTGGGTGGCACTTGCCAGCTTCACTATAAAGTGTCCCCAAGTGCCACGAGCTGAGCTGGCAGCAGCGGGGTGTTGGCAGAAGAGCCCTATTCCTGCTGGGAGTTCTGCTGGCATCAGCAGGTTGGGGTTTTAATTGTTTTAATGTCCCTTAGCTAATGGAGTTACAGCAGCCAAATTCAGATTCACACGGAGGTATCCAATCCTGTCCTCCCTGCACACACAGCTCTGGAATCCTGAAATATCCTGAGCTGGAAGGAACCCCAAGGATCACCCAGTCCCACCCCAGCCCTGCCCAGACCCCCAACAATCCCACCCTGGGCACCCCTGGCAGCGCTGTCCAAACGCTCCTGCAGCTCTGGCAGCCTCGGGGCCGGGCCCATTCCCTGGGGAGCCTGGGCAGTGCCAGCACCCTCTGGGGGAGCAACCTTTCCCTGGGATCCAGCCTAACCAGGAAAATCCAGGAAATTTGCCTGGGAATGGTATAATTGAAGCATGTTATGAAGCAAGAGCTGAAGACCAACTCTGGATCAGACCCAAGTGCAGTTCCACCACCCTTGAACTTGCTCAGGATTGAATGAAAGAGCTGTAATGAAGGAATTTGTAGTAGAAAAAAAACAGAAATAAAAGGATGTTTTCTTTTAAAGCCCCAAGAAAAGTTTCTTTGAGTACATTTTGTAGCAACTCAGCCATTCCTATTTAAACAAAGAGAGGCAGAAAAACTCTTGTAACCTGAGCCAGCTCCATCAGCTTGTTTGTGTTCCATGGCAAGCTGGAAATAAACACTCAAGGATGCCCATTTTGAAGTTTCTTTTCTGTGTGCTGTGCTAACAAAAAAAGAAAATAAGGGATAACACAAAAGTCCAGGTGTTGTGTTTTACTGTAGCGAGAAGGGAAGAGGGAAGGCAGCTTGGGAATGCAATTAAATCCAACAGCAAAAAGCTGAAAATCAGCATTGTGTGAAAAGAATGGGAACCCGTGAGTGTGGGTCTGTATTTATGGAAAATCTCCTTCTTCTTTTGCAGCATTTGCATAAAGCCCAAGGCACAGAGGGAATAGATCTGTCTATAGCAATCTGGAGCCCCGAGTGCCAGAAGTCTCCAGTAAATACGTGATGCAAAGGAAGCTTTCAGAAGAGCAATGCCCCAGCGCCTCGGAATTGAGAGCAATGACGACTCTGTCCTGTACAGTAGCACATCTGTGCAAGGCAGGGGAGCGTGGCCCAAGGTCACTCTGTGTGTGACTGACTCCTCCTCCCCTCAGCAAAGGCTTCCCCCTGCACAGCCCCGTCTCCAGGGGGATCAGAAATTCCCGGAGCAAACGGCACCAGCTCAGATGCAGGAGCTGATATTTGCTGTAATCCTGGATCATTTCCTTTGCTGCTCGAGGGAGCAGCCCCAGGATCACTGGTACATTCCTAGCAATGGTTATTGTGAGGATTTTCTGATGCAGACCTTTGTGTTAAAAGCTTTTCTGAGGCAGCTGCACAATAGAGAAGATTCTCTTGTCTGGTTCAGGCAATGTTTCAGATTGGCTGGTTAAAAATGATTATTTAGGATACATTTTGTAAACAGGAATTTATGAGAGAAACAGGAAATGAGATTACATGGTGTCCCTGGCATGTAGTGCTAGGACAAGGGGGAACGGCCTTAGCCTGAAGGAGGGCAGCGATGGATGGGATATTGGGCAGGAATTCCTGGCTGGCAGGGTGGGCAGGCCCTGGCACAGGGTGCCCAGAGCAGCTGTGGCTGCCCCTGGATCCCTGGAGTGCCCCAGGCCAGGCTGGATGGGGCTGGGAGCAGCCTGGGACCGTGGGAGGTGTCCCTGCCAGGGCAGGGGCTGGGTTAGAGGACCTTTAAGGTCCCTCCCAACCCAAACCGCTCCAGGATTCCAAGATTCTCTGCCAGGAGGATTCTCAGGCCAACAAGAGCCTTAGAGCATGGACACGCTCCCTGTGCGACTGCACAAAGCCAAAGGAGATTCCTGTTCCTGCCTCCTGTGCTCCTCAGCACCACTCAGACACCTCTCACTGATCCTCCCTGTGCCCAGTGATTCTTCCCACTGTGAAAAATTTTGGAATTTATTTTCTGAATTTCCTGAGTTCATGTTCCAAATGCACCTGTGTTTCCTGACCAGGCATGGAAGAACTTGTAGCCCAAGGGTCCCCACAGACTCAGCAGGCTCGGTTCTGCTCCAGCCTCATCCTTTTTCCCTGCAGAAATCCCAGCCCACAGACCCTGTCCTCCAGAGGGATCAAGTCTGACTTTATCACACCAGAGGGAGCAGGACAGCCCCACTGGAGCTCAGAGTGGGGAACAAACACCACGGGCCTGGATTTTCAGTTGGAAATGATCATTTTATTGGGCTCCAGGAAGGACACAAACCCACAGGTGACCATTTCCTTCACCTGTGGGAGAGAGACGTGTTTGATCAGCACTGGGCTGTTGTCAAAGCCTCCTGGAAGCCGGGAGCATGAGTGACAATTCCAGGGAATGTGGAGCTACTTTGCTGTGGGGAAGGGAGTGGGAATTCACATCACCGCATAGACTGTGCCAATCTTTTCCCTGAATTTAAGCACACCAGACTCCTCCAGCCTTGCCTAGCCCTGACATCTGGATCCATTAGGAATTTGCAATTCTAATTTGGATCAGCCACACTAATTGTGCTTTTTTTTTAAATTGGCTGCACTATTGATTTTACAAGATATGTGGTGCTCTTCCACCTGTGTGCAAGTTTCCTGCTGGGATATGCTAATGGAAAAAAACACCTCAATTAGCAAGAATTCCCTCTGAAATCCTTGAAAATCCAATATTGCTGATTAGTTTGTTAAAAAATCTTATTAAGAAATGCTTGGTGACTTCCCTAATAGTATCAAGGAGCAGATCCTCATGCTGGGCTCCCAAGAAGAGTAATCTCTCCCTCTCCTTTTTCCTTCCCTGCCTCCAGCAAGGCTCTGAATTTGCACCGTGCAGGAATTAATTTCCCAGCCCCTCCCTAGTGATCTTGAAGGAGGAGAACTCCACTCCTGTTTCAGCTGCATGCAGCAAATGGAGCTGTGGGAAGAAATTAATGATGTTAATCCAGATTCCAGGAGAGGGGTAGAAAGGAGCAGGGAAAAAAGGGCCCTTTCATCCCTTTAGTTCCATCAGGCAAATTAACTTCCATCTCCTGCTTATCCCTCTTCTGCTTCAGCCTTGGATTCACATTGGCTGAGCTGAGTATCTCCTCCTGATAAATGGAAAAAATGTTCCTCCTGCAGTTCCTGTAGCCCAACACCGTCAAAGAGGTGGGAGAACCTGAAAATACCAAGGCAGCTGTGTCTGGGACAGGAGTCGGAGTCGGCCCTGAGCCTGCTGGGCTCTCTCCCGCGGGGATGATCTGGTTTCCACGCTGAGCTCGTGCCCGTGGCACCGGGTACCAAACACCAATTCAGCACAGGATTAAAGCAAGAAATGCCCCTGCACACGGTGGCCTCTGCTTTATTTGCAGACAATCGCTGCAGCTGCTGTGAGCCAGGCTTGTCACCGAGTTGGGAGAAGGGCTCGTGTCCCTTTGTGTTTCCAGTGTTAACGAACCAATCTGGGAACGATGGAGAGATCACACACGGGCCCTGCCCCTCTGCACAGAACAGAACCAGGGTCTGCAGGACAGGTTTGGCTCCACCTGGTGCTCCACAGCCCCCTGAGCTGGTTTGAACGACCCTGTGCTGGTGCCCTTGTCAAGACAGCAGAGAAACAGCTCCAGGGGAGCTCTGGTTGCACCAGGGGAGGTTCAGGTTGGGTAACAGGAAAAAAGTCTCCAGTGACAGAGTGGTTGGGCTTTGGGGGGGGCTGCCCAGGGAAGTGGTGGAGTCACCATGCCTGGAAGCGTGCAGAAAATGAGTAGAAGTGGCGCTTGGGGAAGTGCTTTAGTGGGATTCAGTCAAAGGTTGGATCTTGAAGGTCTTTGCCAACCATAGAAATTCTGTGGCTCTGTGATTCCTTTTCCAGAAGCATTTCTGAGTGAGGGAGAACCCAGGAAAGGAAGCACAGGCTGCACTTCTCTTCTTCCTTGTCTCGGTCAAGCCAGGAACAGCTTCCAAAAATTCCTGCCACACTGAGGACACTCAGGTCAAGGAGGTCCAAAGCTGTGATCCTGCCAGAGAGGCTGAGCATCCATCTGAGCTCATTCCTCATTTCCTCAGCCCCAGAGCTGGGCTGGAACAATTCCACTGAGTCCCTACAGACCAGGAATTGGTACCCCCACGCCAAGGTTTGTCAGGGCTCCCCGATCAGCTCTGGAGTTTACAAACACCTCCTCTGCTCCCGTTGGGGTTGTTTTGTTCATTTTATCCTAAACACAGCAGGGGATGGGGAGAATGAAATTGGGAAGTCATCAGCTGGTGGGAAACAGTGAGAATGAACAGCAAGGAGCCTTCCCCGCCCTGCGGAACCCAGGAGCTCTGGAAATGAGTGTGAGGAGCTCTTTCCTTAAGGTCAAACCTACCCTTGGCTGAGGAGCCGTTGCCTTCCACCACTTCCTGGGGAGGGGGGACACAGCCTCAAGGAGCCAACCTTGGGTCTTTCTGATGTTCCAACCCCTGGAAAAGCTCCAGCCCTGGCAGGAACTGTCCCTGTGGTGCAGTGGCAGCTCTGCAGAGCCAGCTGGGAGCCCTTCTGCCTTCCTCAGCCTTCCCTTTCCTTGCTGCTCCCGAGCCTCGGCACCAAGCTGGGGCCACCCAGCCCTTGTTCAGCACATGCTAATTCTGACATTTCCACAACGTCTGCTGTCATCACGAGCTCCTCACTGAGCCTGGCTGCAGAAATGCCTCCTGCATCCCAACCAGGCTGCCGCTGGATTGCTCATGGAGGCAGCTGGACGGGGCTGCAGCACATCCAGTCACTCCCAGGTTCCATGGGTGGAATTGCTGAATCACTTCATTTCCCCCTCGTCCCGCTCCCATCGCTGGCAGCCACAGTCACTTGAGAAGATTTTGCTGGCAAAACACATCCCTGCTGAGTTCAGGCAGGGCTTTTTCCACTTGGGTTCCTGTATCAGCCTGTGGACATGGAGGGGATGCTGCAGGAGTCACTGAGGAGTCAGTGGGGCTCAGGATCCTGATTTTTCTCACATCCCCACGGAGCCCCATTGGTGTCCCACGCACCTCACTCCTGACAGCTCAGCTCTGAGTCCCTCCCGTGAGCTGAGAGGGCTCTTGTGCTGCTGCAGCCTTTGTTCAACGCTGCAAGGGCTGCCTGGCCTCTCCAGAGCTTCATCTGGGAACCCCTGGCTCTGGGTGCCCCAAGGACACAACGATCCGGGAATTGGGCAGCCCAGGCAGCCGACAGAGCTGGGCACAAACCACGAGTGTGCTGCCAGAGCTCACAACCACCCAAGGACTTCAGCCCAACCAACCCTTCAGTGTGGTGCCTTTTCTTCTTGCCACACTGGGAAAAACCAAAAGGAAAACAAGGAGAAGAACACAGAATCTCCCTGACTTCAGCCAGTGCTTCCTGAGCAGAACAAGCTCTCCCCAAAGGGCCGCAGAGTCCATCTCCAGCTGAACCTTTGCAAACACCACCTCCCCACGCGCCTACCTCCATCTCCTGCTGGACTAAGTCCATTCAAAATTCTGGCTCCCACTTCACAGCTGAGCTGCCTGATCGAGAACACTGAAGAAAAAGAACCTTAACACTGGACTGAACTTAGGGGGTTCAGTGTCTGTCTCCTCAGATCGGCTTCCCTTGCAATCGGGGTAGAAATCTCCAAGGGATAAACTGACAGCAGGCTCATATTCTTCTGAATTCATTCATCAAAACCCAGACTGGGACCTTGCAAATCCTTGGAGTGGTTCTTGGCACCTGACCTTAGAATCTGAGTCCTTAAGGGTGGGAAACACCTTTACGACCATTGAGTTCAACCTTCACCCAGCACCACCATCATATTCACCACTAAACCATGTCCCCAAATGCCCAATCCACACCTTTTTTTCGACGCTTCCAAGGATGGTGACCCCACTCCTGCCCTTGCAGCCTGTGCCAATACTTTACAACCATTTTCATGAAAAATAAATTTCCGTGAAGAAATTTTATCTTCTCAATGTGCAGGAATTGTATCCCTCACCCGTGAGGCACAGGCACTGCTGGCACAGTGTCAGGGAGACGCAGGGAAGTGAGAAGCCAAGGAGAAAGTGGAATATCCTGAATCCAGACTGTATCCAAACACAACCACCTGGGTCCCACTGACCCTGCGTGGAGGCCACGGCTCCCACACGCCCGTGTGATTGCAGCCCACAGCATCCACAAAAAAAGGGAAGACAAGGAAGGGGCCGGTCTGTTGTAAATAGGAGATTCTGGCATTGTCATTCAAATCAGCCTCCATCAGCTGCTGCCTTTCCTTCCATCCCTCCCTGCTCAACAGCCCATGGAGTTCCAGCACATCCCAGCTCCTCAGGATCCACAGCGGAATGTGGGAACGCCTGGAGCGGCAGCTGGAATCAGGCTTAGGCACAGAGGAGAAGGGAGGACATGGGAAGTGGGATTCTCCAAGCATTCGGTGCTGCGGGAATACCTGGCTCCCCCCGCTCTGCCAGGCAGCAGAGAGGAACTGAAAAGGGAATTAAACTGTCTCCTGTCACACTCCTGACTCGTGCTTTTGCATAACAAGCTGGAGTCACTGTGACTCTCTTCTAGCATTGTACGATGTTGAATCCCAGAATTTGACTCTTTCCCTCTCACTTCTGGGGATGAGAACCTCCTTAGTGCTGCGTCTCCTTTGAAAGCTCCTTATTGCTTGTATTGTTATGTTCACATACAGAAATGTCCACGTTTCCAGGAGACTCCCATGAACCTCCAGCTACGCCAGGGAGAGCCTTGGGAAGTTATTGAGGACAGCAAATATTTTCTCAAGTTATCTGAGAAGTCACACTGCTGGATGGACCCATGGGCATTTTCCCATGGCAAAGAAATTCCTTTAATTTATTCCTGTTTGAACTGGAGCACTGATTTTCAGAGCCAGTGCCAGCTGATCCCTCCAGGCCTCACAGCCTCATCCTGTGGGAAGTCTTGAAATCAGGATTAAACATCTTTCCCAAGGCTCTGTGGCGTAGGAGAGGAGAGTGGGGGTGGCATTTGCTGGCCTGTGTCACTCCCGAACAGTCACTTCTGGCTTGTAAATGTGTAATTCTCTAAAAGTTGCTCCTTCCACACCCCAGTAGGAAGTTCCTGAGGAAGAGGTGGCTCTGCCCCAGCACTCTGCACCTTTCCCTGCTCAGGGAGTGCTTTCCCCTCGTGTTCAAGGAGTGCTCAGGGGAATCCCTGATGGCTCAGGCGAGCGAGTCTGTTCTAGAGAAGAGTAACAGTGTTGTGATTGTCCTGCAGGATCCTGGGAAATGCCCTGTTCCCATTTTCCTCTGCTACCGTTGAATTTTAATGCAGGAGTGTCCATTGATATTCATTATTCATCCGCCCTTGAATTTTTAACCAACACGTGCTGGAGATTGCTCTGTGGGCTGGTATGCCCTGCCCCACTGCAGGACCATTCTCAGCAAAAAGAGGTGCCTGATCACCACAGTCGGCAAAATCATTAAATTTCACAAGGAAAGGATGCCAGGAGTCAGCTGCTCTGTGAGACTGAAATCCATCTCCCTGGGACAAGTCTCCAGAGCTGTGGGATCTCCACCACCCCCAGAGTGAGGATTCAGTGCTACACAGGCCTGGTGTTGGCTCTCTCAGAGCTCAGGAAAACATCCATTACAGACATTTAAAATTTATTTTATCTCAAATAAAAGTTATTTCTTCATTATTTTCCTTGGGAGCAATCCTTTCTTTGAAAGCATTTGGAATCCAGCTTTATTTTCTTGTTCCCTTTTTCCTCTAGAAATACTTTGCAGATCAGATTCACATTTCAGCTCTGTTGGTGCCTTTAGCACTCCTCACTTTTCAAATAAGAATTGCGTTGTTTGCAATGTTGGGAGTTTTTTTCAGCCACAGCTCCTGGAATCAGGAAACTCTGTGAGAATCTCAGTTTGCACTTGGAAGTGTATTTGTGGCTTTGTATTGCAAAGGAAGTAGGAAAATATCACCCAAATGTGCCGAGAAGGGCTGACAGCTGGAGAGAAAGTAAAAGAACTTTTCCAAAGAAAATGTGCACAACTTTCCCTCTCCCCCCAACTTCTTCTCCTTTATTTATATTTTTGGGGGCAGAAGGAAATAGAAAATAATAGAAAATACATCTGTCCCTCCAAAAGCCTGAGCCTCCTCCTTTTCCTGGCTCAAATATGCCAGTGCAGCTGCTGGAGAAGCAGAGTCCAGAGCTCTGACCCCATCCCCGACCATCAGAGCCCGTGGCCAGACCCAAACCCTTGCAGGGAGCTGGCTCTGACCATCTCAGCCACATTCCCAGCACATCCCTGCTCCTCCCAGGAGAGCTCCAGAGCCGGGGTGGTTTCTGGAGCAGCCCAGCTGGTACCGGGGTCACGCCGGCTCTGTCCCCGTGTGGCACAGAGCCCTGTCCCCCCGAGCCCAGCTCCTTCTCCAGCTCCTGCAGACAATGGTCTCTCCCTCCTGCTCTCCTGGCCTCCCCATCCCTCTCCCTGCAGCAGCACTTCAGGGACGGGCTGGGAGCAGGGCTGACCTTCCCACTCACACCTGTCTTTAATTCAGAGCTTCTCCCAAGGAATATCAGGATTCTGCTGCCATGAACTCAGAGGTGACCCTTTCTCAAGGCCCAAACACTCAGGCCTAGATCCAAAAGAAGAAATTATCTAAGTAATGCTAAAAATCAATGACAATTAAGCATTTCATTGCTTTGCAGAGTTGGTCTTTTGAGGTGACTACTATTGAGAAATATTTGGGTTTTAATGAAAATCTGAATTTTCCGTAACCATGGCAATGGGAAGATGGATTGAGCTGAACTTTTCATTATTATTTCTCTGAGGGCAGAAGCAGAAACAAAGTTCTGAGTAAGGAGTGCCTTTTCCAGAAAATGTTACAAACATTTCAGCTGTGTGGAGAATGGAAGAGCCATTCACAGAGGAGTGGGACTCTCTGGGAAGTGACTGTGTCCTTTCTGCCTCCAATGAAACCAGCATCAAAAATGGGATTGGAAAGAATATTGAATATACACATTACACATATTTATTAGCTTACATTCTGTATATTTTAGATCAATTTCTCATTCTGAATGATTTTTTGTTTTTATTGTTTGGAACAACAGGCCAAGGCACTTGGTTTGTACTGGACTTCAATCCACAGGGACCTGAGTATTTCACAAGATAAATGTGATCCAGTGGAATTTCATTTTGTGTTTGCCGTCACAGAGGATTTGTTAACATTGCCTAAACCCTCTGTTCTGTTTCTTGGTGCAAAAATCCTGCACAGATCTTGTTGGAAGAAGAGAAAAAAATGAGGTAGAGACACAGAATGAGAAATTCTCACTGAAACACAGGCTCAGACGCATTCCCAGGCAGCCAAAGCTGGGAACTAATGAGCAGCATTAGGAAATATCAATGTCACCACCAGAAAGGCACACAAGAGATTGGGAACTCCAGTTAATATGGAACAAATTTATTCTGGAGCCTGTTACATGAGGTGAACAACCACCAGTGCTGTTCCCAGGAGCACCTGGAGTTTACCAGGACAGACACAACCTGATCTCTTGCACTGTAGATTTAATTGCCCCTTGAAACTCTGTCACTCTGAAATGGCTCCTTCTCTTCACCTACTAATAACCGTGCTTTGGAAATTCATTTGGAAATCACAACCTTCCCCATTTCCCTGAATTCCAGATTTGCATGTTAATTCCCAGGGAAATTGCTTTCCCAGGCCTCAGGGAACATCCCTGTGTTCCACAGCAGGATGGGACCGCAGGGACACTGGGGAGCAACGGGAGAGGGTGAAGCTTCCAACACATCACAGTTCCTTCAGCACAAAGGGCTTTCCTTGGACCAGCAAAACCGATTTTCTTGATGCCTGAATTATGTCAGAAGAGACAATTAAGCATCAAGATCCTTTTTCAAAGCTGAGCACTTCAAAGCCGGACAGAAAAGGGACAGTGGCAAGATGGATATCTTGGCTTCCTGCTGGTCTTTGAAGAGCATCCCCACCCCCACAGCTGACGGAGCATTTAAAGCCGGGCTTAAGCAGAAGTCTTTACTAAACCTGGGAAAAAATCTGTCCCTGCTGCCTGCTGTATGAGCTGGTGTGCAGAGCTCTCTGCTCCTGATTGTGTTGTTCTTGGAACAGCCCAAACAACCATCAACTCAGCCTTAATACATTCTTTACTGCACTTGGCTAAATAAGCAAGAGATAAATCTACTGGTAATGCAATTAAGTCATAATTATAAAGAAATACATATGCAATTACTTCCCCATCCTCATTAAAGTTGAATGAATGCTTACAGGTTTAACTACCTTTTAACTACAGAGCGCAGGAAAGTTAATTAGAGAGTTGTGAAATTTTACATTTTAACTTTTCCTGGTGGAAGGGTGACAATAACTGCCTGGGAAACAACGCCTGGAGTTCTTGGAGAGAAAAATACAACCACACGTTTTGTGCAAAGCAATTAAGAGTGCGAGCAAAGTGTGTTAATAAAAACTCAATTATACACCTATTGCATGTGCAATTCCCTACTGATTGCACTGCAGCAGGAGTCTTATCTGGGAGAGACCCTGCATTTCCATCAGAAAAATCAACGGGAGATGGTTTCTAATAAAGCTCGGGTAAAAGAGTGCAACAAAAGAGATCAAGGCTCATTAAGAGCTGCCAAACGAGAGTTTCTGAGGGATGTGGGAAAGGCCCTGAAGAGCAGTGGTGTTGGTACATGGAATTCAGTGTTTGCATGTTGAATTCAGTGTTGGAACATGGAATTCGGTGTTGGAACATGGAATTCAGTGTTGGAACATGGAATTCGGTGTTGGCACGTGGAATTCAATGTTAGTACATGGCATTCAGAGTTGGAACATGGAATTCAGGGTTGGCACGTGGAATTCAGAGTTGGCACGTGGAATTCAGAGTTGGGACACGGAATTCAGGTTTGGCACGTGGAATTCAGTATTTCCTGAGTTACATTCACCTCTCAGACACCGGGGCCTCACCCAAGTGCTACGAAGGTGACTTTGGCCACTCACTCACCCAGACACATGGAGAGGGTCCTGATGCCAAGCACGGGGATGGGGGGAAATTCCCGTAACACCCAAATCACCCCCTGCAGTTCAGGTTTCCTCTTGATGCAGAGCTCTGAGCTGTAGGTTTGGGGTGGCCATCCCTGCATGCAGCTGGTTCGTGGTCATGATGGTACTGAGTGATCCCAGGAAGAGTTGTACAGAGAGTAGAGTAAATTAAATTAAATTAAATTAAATCACATATGAGAACAGCAGAAGCTGAAGAGCCTGGAGCAGGGAATTTGGGGTTCTCAACCTGTTGCTGTTGATTGGGCAGTCAATCAGCTGAGCACCAACCACGTTTGGTGACACTGAAAATAAGCCCAGAAATTCATGTGGCTCTGAGTCTTAATTTAAGAAATACAGAAAAAAACCGGGAAAGGGCTGGGTTACCAGAGGGCCAAGGACAGGCAGCGGCTTTCTGTGAGTTCTGCTCCTCATGGAGCCTCCCAGGCCACAACCTGTGAGCTACTCCCTGGTCACAGCTGCTGGAGCAGAGCCAAGCGTTGGCTTTGGGAGCCAGGGATGGTGGCAGTGGGAATTCCTGGGACAAAAGCTCTCAGGGAGAGAGCAGGAAGCCAGGCAGGCTGTCCAGCTCAGAGTCTGCCTCACTCCTGGCACATCGCAGCCACCAAATCATGACCAGAGCAAGATTCTACCCCAGAGACAGTTGGCAAACCAGGAGGAAAGTTCAGCCGCCTCAGGACAGTCCGAACGCTGACACAGGAAAAGCGCCCTTTATCAGCTGTCCTTTCCCATGGCGGGGAATTCATGGCTGAGGAATCATCCAGGGCAAAGCTTTCCAAAGGTTTCAGGGACGGGAGGGTGGTGGTGAGGCCACAGCTTTGGTACCATGGGGGTGAGTGTGGGGACAAAAAACCAGGGTTGAGTTATGAGTGTTTGAATGTGCTGGACTGAAAACATCTGGTGTGTACCAGGGGTTTGTACCACCAGACACAGAGGGGTTTATTTGGGAGCACAAGAATGGAAATTCCTGTGAAATCCTGGGGTCTGTGCCCATGTGGATGATCACAAGTGTCATGTAGAGATTCACCTTTTTATTTTCTTGGTTCTTTCTCTATTTTTTCCCTGTTTGCCCTCAAACACTTCCACCCTCAGAACAAAAGGGAACTGAAAAGCACTTGCCGAACACATTTCTGACTCTCCTGGTGATCATTTGGGTAGAGTGGCTTCCTACTCCATTTGCCAGCATAAAGGAGAAATAGGAAAGGTCAGTCCAACACCTTCACCCTGGCATTGTTTCATGCACACCTCGGCTTTGTTTTCCTCTAAGCTCAGGATTTCAGCCTGCCAGGCTTTCCTCATTGCTCCTGCACTCAGCCAGGGTCACTTGGCCTCGGCCCAGAGCAGAGGGGAATTGATCTGTTGTTGGAGACAGAGCTAAACTGCTTGGAGGGCTGGGAGACAGCAGAAGGCAGCTCAGGAGCCGCTTCTCTTCGTTTTCTGTGGCAATACCCAAACGTGAGGATGGGTTTAATAAAGGGCCTCTGTCATCTGTTCCTTGTATTGCTGAAAGCCACAATATTGCTGCACTTTATTACAGCGAGTGAAGGCAAACAGAACAAATAAACCCCTGACTCTGACTCTTCCCACTCTGATCCACCAGGAAAGAGTTTTTGCCTTGCAGGGGTTTTCTGCAGCCGAGGGCCCCGTTCAGGGTTCAGAGCAAAGCAGTTGCTGGGCACAGGTTGATTCGTGTCCCCCCAGGGTTAAACCCATCAGCCTTGCTGCAAGCAGAGTTTAAGATCTCATCAAAAGCCTCCTCCTACTTCCCAAATGCAAACAGATTCTCCAGCACAGGGTTGAATCAGAAACTCTTTTTCAGTCTTGAAAGGGTCTGATTTCCACCTTAACTTCCGGGTCTGTTGCACAACAAAGAAGTCACTGAATCAGACAAAGAAATTTAATTCTGTCATTATCTGGGGACAGAAATGCACACATTTTTGTTCATAAGCATTCAAGAAATGTTACTGCAAGTGTTAAATTCACTCCAGAGTCCTGAGAGAGATGTGTATCTCTGACTGCCTGATTATAATTAGAGTCACAGAGTTTTAGTGGGGTTTTTAATCTCTTCATTATAGGAATATAATTTGGTAATTGCCACGAAGTTGCAGATCTCTCTCTTAGCTCTGGCCTCAGTGCTTTTCTTTGATTTGCAACAGAGGCTTTGTACTCCAAGAGCTTTTGTAAATGTTGTGAGGTTTGTGCAGCATTTTTAATGCTCTCAGTGACTACACCCCAAGAAATCCTGGTGTCAAAGTTCTCAAGCATGAAAGAAAACGGAGTTACTGAGAGCTGTCTGTGCTGGGTCTGATGTGTGCGAGGGGCTGTTTGGAGGCCAAATTCTCCATTTCCCTGGAGCTACAGGGAACCAGGAATTTTCCCTCATAAGCAAACTTGGCCCAGGACAGTGGAGGTGGATCCATCCCGTGGCCTTTGGACAAGGAACACGAGCAAACTCATCTGAGCACTGACACCAAACAAAGCCATCAGAGCCTCAGAAGCTGGAGCACAGGGACCTCCCCAGAACCCAAATCAGCTCTTTTCCATCCTTAATGGCTTTGTGAGATGCCTCAAATGGGCACTGAGGGATTTTAATCACCTAAATATCATTTATTTACCTTTGTACTTCAGCAGAAAATAGGACAAGAGACTCTTAGAAACAAATCCAACCCAAACTGGAAAAGAGAAAATTCTCTTCACAGAAGAGGAGACTCAGCCTGGTGTGTCCTGACACTGCCATGCAGAAACCCTTCCATTTAAAACAGCATTTAACACACAACTGTGCCAAAGGCAACCTGAAGATGTTCTGTCATATCTCATTTATGCTCCAATGCCACAGGAAAAAGGAAGACTTCCCTGTCAGCAGAGTCCTTCTCTTTCAAAGGCTAAACAAAAATCACCAAGGAATTGGAGGCATTGATGACGAAGGCAAAACGTGAAATATCCTGATTTTCTCACCCTGTGGAAAATGTCTTGCTCAGACAGCAGAGCAGGACGATGAGGGGCCGGCAGGTTTTGCTGCAGATATCAGGGACTCCGGTGCCATGGGAATTTGCCAGCTGCCCACTTGGCTTGGGGGAGCAGGTTGGGGGTGCTGGCTCATCACTGGTAGCAAAATAGGCTCAAAATATGTTTGCACTTCCCCATGGAACCCCAGCCCCACACTCAGGCAGTGCTGGAGCAGCAGTGGCACACAGGGACAGACTCCTGCACCTCCACTTTCAGCTCAGAAAATGAAATCTGTGATCCAAGGGGGAAGTGGCGACTGAGGGAGTTCAGCACCCCTTGGAGAAAGAATCCCCACTCTGAGAAGGAAGGAGCCGTTCCCAAGGCCCAGCTGCCCCTTCCCTCCCAAACACCACAGAGGAGGTGCCCAAGGCCAGGCTGGACAGGGCTTGGAGCAGCCTGGGACAGTGGGAGGTGTCCCTGCCATGGCAGGGGTGGCACTGGCTCATCCTTAGGGTCCCTTCTAAGCCAATTCTTTCCAGGATTCACTAAGGATGATGGAATTATTTTCCTCGTGCCAGCAAGGCAAGTCATGGGGTCCTTGTCTCCAAACACTTCAGCAGAAAAGTCCTGCTCAGCTTCTGTCCACTGCATTTCCATCCAGCCCCCAGCCAGAATGCAGCTGAGAAATGGAACAGGAAAGAAGGAAAATGCTCAGCTGCTCCAAACTCTGCTGGGTTTGAGGTTCCTGCCACCACTGTTTATGGGACAATTGTGTTGGGCTGATAGAAAATCTTCTGCACTGAAAATGATTCCAGTGCTGTTGTGTTCCATCCCTCAGGAGCAAATCCGTGCCTCCACCAGAGATTTCTCCTGCATCCCCATCCTGCTGTTTGATGCATTGGGAAAACCTGGGCTGGTGCATTAGAGCTGCCAAGAGCTCTTGTTTAGAGGAGCAGGAGTCCCTGTTCCACGGGCTGGCTGTGGCTGGACGGGGAAAAGTCCTTTGGGAGGCTCTGGCAAAAGGGACTCAGAGAAGCCACGGACATTTTTAGGATGAGAAAGGAGAGATTATTGAAGACAAGGCCTGAAGAAACTGACTGGATTTATACTCAGCTATATTTTTCCCTGAAAACTGAACCATATCTTTCTTGTCACTGCACAGATTAATTAACCTGCCTTTTTATGTCAAACCTGAGACACTTCCAAGCAGTTTTGCTGATAATTTGGACCTTTCATTCCTTTGCAGCAGTTAAAACTGATGGTGAGGACTATGAGCAATATCCCAAAGCAATCTCTCCAGGTTTCCAAGAGGAGGTTTGAAGGCTGCAGAGGATGGTTTGGCTCATTCTACACAACCTTTAGAATTTTCTGACACTGACACTCCTAGAATTTTGCATTGGAAACACTGATAGGGAAAATTCACCACGGCTCTGGATGGAAATTCCTAAACTGGGGGTTAGAGACTGGAAATTTGTCCCCTGAATTGTCTCCTCTGCCCGTGAGCAGGAATGGACCAAGTGGGTTTGGTCTCCCCTAGGCCGAGTTGTACCTGAGTGCTTCCAGCATCCTCAGTTTCTCCTCAATTCCCCCCTTCTAATGGTGCCAAAATCCAATCGGCACGATGTCATGGCTAAAAAGGACACCCAGAAATCCCACTAGGCCGCAATCAAAACATCCTGATTGCACTCAGATTTGTTCTGCATTAATTACATCAGTGCAAACCAACTTCCTACTCCCTGCTTTGGTCTTTTTAAAAGAATAATCACCAGAACACCCAGCAATAACAGCACAAAACCATCCAGAGGTTCAGGAGTCCCTCAGAGTCTGCCTGGGGGCAGAATGAGCAGGGCTAGTTTAATACATGCATTAAATACCTGAAACAGCAATCTGAAAATCCCATGAAACTAAAGGGGAAGAAAGCCTTTTTCCGTAGGATTACGTGATCAAAATGCCAGGATTGGAGCATTAACAGCATTAACATGGCCTCGAAATGCCAGCCCAGAGCTGGCTGGGAACGGCCCTTCTGCTGCCACACTGCTCCACAGCGAGCACTGGTGCGTGATTAAAGCAGGGTTCCGAGGAAAATAACACAATTTGGGTTGTTCTGCCCTGTGTGCCTGCCAGGCTGCCTGGGTCCCCTGGGTCCCTGTGGGCCAGACATGGCACTTCATGATGGGGTTTATTTGGCATGGAGGGATTCAGTCAAAGGTTGGGCTCTGGGATCTCAGAGATCTTTTCCAACCCCCACGATTCTGTGATTCTCTGAATGTCCATAGAATTCCACATGGAATCCTAGGATCTCTGAGGTTGGAAAAGAGCTCCCAGCCCATGGAGTCCCAGCTGTGCCCAATCCAACCTTGTCCCCAGCCCAGAGCCCTGAGTGCCACCTCCAGGAATTCCCTGGACACCTCCAGGGATGGGGACTCCAAACATCCCTGGGCAGCCCCTGCCAAGGCCTGACCCCCCTTTCCATGGGGAAATTCCTGCTGATTCCACCCTGAGCCTCCCCTGGCCCAGCCTGAGGCCGTTCCCTGTGCTCCTGTCCCTGTGCCCTGGGAGCAGAGCCCGACCCCCCCGGCTGCCCCCTCCTGTCAGGGAGTTGTGCAGAGCCAGAAGGGCCCCCGGAGCCTCCTTTGCTCCAGGCTGAGCCCCTTTCCAGCTCCCTCAGCCGCTCCTGGGGCTCCAGCCCCTCCCCAGCTCCGTTCCCTGCCCTGGACAAGGTGTTCCAGCCCTTAGCCACAGCTGTGGGAGAGCTGGGATTTGGGAAGATGCTTAGTACAGTCTGCTGTCCCCAAAACTAATGAAGCCCTTACAAGTCAGCCCATTTATCATTCCAGAGGGGAATTTTCTCATCAGTTTTCAAATCAGAACCTCCTCAAATCCCAGAGCTCATCAGCCACTGACTTGCTGCTGGGTTTTGCTCTATAATTTCCAAGGCTGCATCCAGAGGCTGGGCTGTGCCTTTGTGTTCTGGAGTTCTCTGAATGGATCTGATTACAGAGTCAGGGGATTAAAGAGGCTGTCAAATGAAAAGGACAACTTCAACAGAGCCAAGTTTAGTGCTTGGAGGAACTGGAGTAGGGAAAAGGAATGCAAAGAATTCACCACTCATGCAATTTTTGGTTGTATTTATGCCAGACCTGAACAGGTACATTGCAGACTTTATTTTGTTTCTGCTGCTCTCAGAACATTTAAATAGTCTCAGTTTTTAAAAATCCTGCATTGTCTGTGTCACACTGAGATCTGTCTGTTTAATGTTCAGGAAAAGTGTCCCAGAATGGGCTTTCCTGTGCCAGGGGACCTGACTGAGCTGAGTCAGGATCTGAGAGATTAAAGGGGCTCAACTTGTCAGGAAAGATGGGGGAACTTTGAGGGGTGTCTTCATCAAGGTGATTACAGCTGCAGGTAGAGCCTGATGCTCTCTCCACATGTCAGGTGTGAGAGACAGGGCAAAAACCTAAGGTGGGCGTTTTCAGATTGGTACTCCAGGAAATAGAAAATCCTGAGAACATCACAGTGACAGGATTTCTTGACAAGGAGAAAAGCAAACAAGCACTTGTGAGGTAATCAGAGGTAATCAGGAAGTCTCTTTTCAGAAGGTCCCAGGATGAGAATAAAACTTCTTGGGCTTGGAGACAGGAGAAATATAAGAAAAGAAAAAAAGGGGTTTTTAAAAAATTTTTAGGGAAGTCGCTTTTTCCTGATTCCCGATGTGGTCTCTCCATGTGCAAAGGACGGATTCTGCTCTTCCACCTCTCACTCTCTCCGGGGCAGGGCTGGAGTCCCATCCCAGGAGGGATTCAAAAGCCGTGTGGCTGGGACACTTGGGGACACAGTCAGTGATGGACGTGCCAGTCCTGGGTGAACGGCCGGGTTTGATCTCAGAGGGCTTCCCCAGCCTCCTGGGGCTCTGCACTTCTGTGCTTGAGCCCTCCAGGGAACATCAGCCTCTGCAGGGCAGCAATACCTGCACCCCAGCCCTGCCACTGCAGGTCCCCAGCAGGTCCCCAGCAGGGACCGGAGGGACCTTCTGAGCCTGAGCAGCAGCCCAGTGTCACACAGAGTGA
>VYZT01033116.1:43541-54480 GCA_013400735.1 Pomatostomus ruficeps | reverse complement strand
AAGGAAGGAAGGAAGGAAACATCTGCAGCACTGAGAACTGCATCTTAATTCCAGTTTAGCTGAGTTAATGTTTCCCAGATGTTTCCACAGAATCTGGATTTGGCCCTGAACATGTGTTTACTAAGTGCCCATTCATTTACAACCATTTGGTTTGCTCAACCAGTAGTAGTACTACTGCTCTCTAAAACTCAGAAAATAAAGAGGAAAAAAAAGAAAAAAAAAGGAAAAACCCTTCAGGAATTCTGTGATATCCATATGAGGAGCTTTAAAAAAATTTAAAATCCCACTGCACCCAATGAGATGACAGCTGAGTATTGGTGACTATTCAATTTTACTATCTTTGAGGCTAAATATTACTTAAAATTATTCATAACCTGTTATGATACAGATGCCTCTCTGATGTCAGTTCTGGCTTTTTGTTTTCCTTCAGACTGAGTGTTCTGTATTTATTTCATAATGCACACACTTGAAAGACTGCTAAAAAGGTTTAGTAAGGTTTCTTTCACAGTCCTCTATTTTTGCTGTCACTGACCAAAGCCCTTTGTCCAAATAGAAAATGGAAAGTATGCATAGATACAGTTATTTAGTCCTACTTATTCCTCTGCTGTGCCAACTCTTACTAAAGATAGAGTTGTCAGGACCACTTAAAAAAACCCAGAAAGTTCAGACTTGAACTGTGAAACATCGTCTAGTGGTTTAAGTAGTGATGTACTAGAACAGATTGCCTAGGGATGGGTTTGGTATTTTGAAGAAGAGAAAGGAAAAATAGCTAACAATACTTGTTCTTTGTAAGAGGGAGCAGATGGATTATATGCCTTCTTGAGATCCTTTACAGACAATGTGACTTGAAGAGAAAGTATGATGGTGGAATTACTGAGCCCCACAGCATGATGAAGTCACATGAAAGAAAAATTTTGTACTGTATTTTCTTAGAGAAATAGGTAAAGGAATTGCCAACTCAATGCCCCTTGTTGGAGTTCACCTGGAACTCTACGGAACATTGTGTGAAGGCTGACAAAGAAATAAATGGAGCAGAATTAGGAATATGCAGTATGCATCAATTTTAACAAATAGAATGAAAATGATCACATTCCTTGCTAAATGTGATTATTACCTTAGTGAGTTATTATTAGGATTCAAGATCAGAAGGAATCTTAAGTACTTTGTCATGGAGTACATTAAAATAATGGAGAAACTTAGGAAGCTTTGGATACACAAATGGCATAAATGCAGGAGATGTATATCTGTGTGAGAGTAAAGAGCAAGGGTGATAAAGACTGATGTAGCTGACATGAGGAAACAAAGAAATAGGGAAAAGAAGATCACGATTTTGATCAGAAATTGAATCTTGGGATGTTTTGAGCAAAGGGAGGCATTAATTGCTTTAATGAAAGAGAAGACATAGTGAAAATCATGGAACGTGGCAGTAGGTGATGTCAGGGTATCCACAGGCCACAGACTCATGACATGCCAAAAAGACGCGGTGATAGGTCTAATAGCTTTAGGCACTACCTCAAAATATGTTACAAAAGGATACTACTGGCATGAGAGCACAGCAATGGTGTCATATCCAATTCAGACGGAAGGACAAGTTTTGATTTCCTGTGACCACAAACGATTTACCAGAATTTTCAGATTATAAAACTTTCTTATGGCATGTACCCTTTGCCATAAGAACGAACAAATAAGCAGTGAGAGTTCTCCACAGGACATGTCCTCACATGAGCCAGTTCAAACTGTAAAAGTAACTAAGTACTCACAGCTCCATTTTTTTTCCTTTTAGTACACTTCTTCTGTGGAACTGTGTTCCAAAGTCTTGAGTTTAATTAATTAATATGCCTGTAATCATTGCTGCTGTGATGAAAAACTTCAAAAAGGGGACAACTCTAGAGCACAGAAGGCAAAAAAATAAACACGATACAACACGATACAACATAACCCAGAGGTGTGAATCAGCTCAGTATATCATGGATAGCTGAGCTGTAACTCAATTAACATTAGTTTTATTACCTTGTGCTGCTCACCACCATAGTGGACACATCCATCAAATATAATTAATATGATTACCTTCTAATCTAAATCCACCTCAGACTTTCCCTTTTTCACAGCTACCTATGTTACAAAATGCTTTCCTTGTAAGAAACCATTCTATACATTTTTTTCAACTAGTTGAGTTGAAAGTAAGATCATAACATACAGGGCCAGATTCTGATACTTCATGCCTGACTGAACCTCTTACAAATTAAAATATCAGGACCTGCCCAATAATTAGTAACAGAAATGGCAAGTCCTTTAGTAGTCAACAGTGGTCAATATAGTATATAATGTTTGAGAAGTAAATGTGCCATTTCCAGGCTTTTAAAGCACAATGTAGTTTACTTTAAAACTGAAATAAATGCCAGTAAATTAAGGATTACAAGACCAGGGTTTTTGGGGGGGCTTTTTTGATTTTCTTTTTGTTTTTGTTTTTTTGTCTTCTTTTATATTGATGCAGACACATCACTTTTGCTGGACAGTAATAGAACTTATGTACTGACACGTACCTGCATCCTACCAAATAATCTGCAGCTCTTTTGAGACATTGAGTGCACTTAATTTCTTTAGAACACAGCAGTAAGCCTCCTCTTGTAGGAATAACTCAGAATTTCACAGAACTGGGTCCACAATGAGAAGAATATCACAGACATGCACGCCATATGCTATGTTTTGAAGCAAGAATGCTTTCTCTAACTGCAGCATCTCATGGTTTTAATTACAGGTCTAAGTTTATACTGCTACCTAACTGTGCAATAGCAAAAAAGAGGATGTTTTTAGCTATCAGAAAGGATCTGAAATTCTCACTGTATATTATGAGAAGAAAGGACTTAAAGAAAGAAATGTCCCTCATTTTCAAAAATAAGTTGTTGTTCTTTTTTTTACCACAGCCATTCTTAAATCCACCTGTTGTGCCTAGGTATTGCAACACATTCTAATATTGCATGGCATGTAAATAGATACCTTAATTACTCATAATGATATGATTATATACACATATATATATAAATATTATATATATATACACATAAATATTACCAGTCACATAATTACTCAGTATTATTTAATGGAATTTTGGGACTATAGATTTTGTTGTTTGATGTACTTTAAAATGTATGAAGCAGCATATTATTAAGATTATCCTCACCAATGCTTTTGATTATTTATTCATTAAATAAAGTGCTTTCTTTTGCTTGTTATAATCCTGTTTGTACAACCATGTGATAATGTTAAAATGGGTAAGTACTGTACGGGAATTATAACTGTTTCTTTTCTTGTCTAAATATATACCTATAACAATATTTATTAGTGATCTGAGTTTTAAGAATGTGTCTTTTTATGTGTTTACTATCTCTTTACACATAATCCATATTTAAAGGAAAGCTGAGATAACATTTATTCATACAATTGTGAATGCCCCATAGATTTGAAATTACTTTTTGCCTTTATCCACGAGTGATATTAGGATATCTGTACTTTAAATCAGACATAAAATGAATGCATAGTACAGTAATTAAGTTTTGTTTACTATAACTATCAGCAGTAAACATACATTCTTAATTCCTCTGGTAAAGACATACTCTGTTGGATCAGATAGGGAGACACTCTACATTCTAAGGATAATTTTTAGAACAGCTAATTTAACAGATGAGTCAGAAATCTAGTGCAATAAACAGCCTTTTTTCATGTTTCATAGTCAGCTTCCACCTCGGTATTGTAGGAAAGATCAGCTAGAATATGTGCTGCTTTGAGGAGCTCAAACTTTTATTGTTAACAAAACTGGGAACTGGTTTTGGTAAAACCTTATGTATACCAACCTCAATGGGAATTCTCTTGATTATTTAAAAAAGCCACTAGCCAGTATTTTACGAGCATTTAAACCTGTTATTCTTCAAAGGAAACTCATCTTCTGCTATGTCCTTTCACTCACTAAAATATTCCATAGGATTCTTCCTACCCCTTGGTAGATTTCTTTTCTTTTCATGTGCAACATTCTACAGAAAAGTCTGGGTTATTAATATGTCTGATATTTAAATTAAATCAATCTGAGATTAAAGAAATCTGGTCACATAAAATCAAAATCCAATATCACTCAATATTTTTTTCCTATTGCAAGTCACTATTTAATTATTATGTAACAAGCACTGCATATTTCTTAATACTGTATAAGGAAATTGCTTAAGCGAGCTTTCTTCAAGTTTATATATTACTTTGTGGTTTTTAATGCAAGTTTATACTTTGTTTTCTTTCAGGAAGAGAAAGTTTGAAGTCTGTTTACAGTGTTTATACTTTTGATTTTTGGGGGTTTTTAGATTTTTTCTTTAGGAGTATTATTTACCACAGGGAATTACATAGTCCTGTGCTTTTACTGCATGATCTTGTATTCTTAAGACACTTAAGCTATCTTCAATAGGAAGTTCTTCTACATTATTGATAAAGATCATGCATAATTACTGTCTACCATGTGGTGTTCAGCCCCTAAGGGAAAAAAATAAAAATAAAAGGAAGCAGTCACATTTTATTCACTAAAAAAATTAGAAAGAAAACAAAACAAAACAAAAAGAAACTAAAGAAACTGTACTGTGTTATGAAGGCAAAATTTATGATAGTCTATTCTTTCAGCCAGAATTACCTACTTGCTGAGTCAACAACACACTGTTTGCTTCCTTCTTTGGGAGCAACACTGAATGAAATTGTGAACAGTTGTGCCTTGTGGTGAGTCTAAGCCTCATTCTTAAAACAATTTGAGAAATGGCTCTGGAGCCTCTAGATATATGGTTTCGAGGGAAATATAATATTGGGTAGGTCTCTGGCTCCTTAGATTTAGGTGCAGAGTGGAGCAACCTTTTAAAATAATCTCAATTTCCCTAACAGGTAAACAGTCATTTTTGAAGATCTCTGGAAAGAATCTTATTTCCCCCCTAACTTTAGCTACATTAGATCTCTGCTTTATGGAGAATCAGAGTGCAGAACCTATTCCAAACTTTGCAGCTGACAGCTACAAAGTCTCTGGATACTCCACCATATCAAACTACCCATCACTAATATTGAAAACCTGAAAATCTATAAGCAGAGCAACAGAGAAAAAGAGAGATTGATGCTCAACTGATTCAAGATCCCTCTGGGTCAAAAAGAAAGCAAACAAACACTATGGAAGAATGAGGGAAAGATGTATTTAAGATTTTTAGATTTTTATTTTCTTTTTAAAACATGTAGCTGCAGGGAAGTATACTGCTAATATTGCATTTTCTTTGGATGCCCTACTGTGTATGGTTCAATTACCATGTTAAAGGCTAAACTCAATAAATTTACAAGCAATAATTCTACACAAATATGCATTCAGTCAATATATGGGTCTTGTATGAAAAGTACTAAGAAATTGAGTTTCTCTTCATTTCTAGAATATCAAATGCACAATTACTATTTATAATAAGCTTGCAGTCACAGATTTTGTAATTCCTTAGTCCTGAACAATTGCATAATTACGAATTCAACTACATTAGCATCGGGAGTAGACATGGATGATTTCAAAAGGGATACTATTGATTTAATGAGGTCTCAGTCTGTACATTTCCAAAATTGCACAAATTCTGTGTAACAGCCAGCCACTGATGCTTTTGGGTATTTGAACCAATAAATCAACCAACTGCCAACAAAAAGAATCATTAACAATGAAAACAAACAGAAATGAGAACGAAATTGCATTTTTCACAACATGGAGCTACCAAAACCCTTTTTCCTGACTAGTTTCCAACAGTCTGTCTGTCTTTACTAGAGACTGGTTGCTGCTGAATCTATTGAATACCTAAAGCTGCCATTTGTGACAGTGGTTTTGTATTTTGAATGCTTATGGCATTGTGATTATGCTAGGATAGATATGACAATAGACTGGGGGCACAGAAGGGCTATTCTGAATTCATGGCCCTTCTCTTGCATTTGCCACCTCCTTTTTCAGTGTGTGGTAGACCACAAATGATCAGATCCTGAGACTGTGGAGCTGGTATTTTGGCAAAAGTAAATAGTTGTCAGTTCTGTCTAGAAAGGAATTTGTGAAATTTTGTGATACTTGCATTTTTTTCCTTAAAGGTGTCTTTATTCTACAGAGGTCCCTGTATTAATAACTGCCATTGACTTCAGTGGGAGACAGATTAGCTCAAGCAGTAGTTTTCACGTCAGCGGTCATTACACCAAAGAAGGATGAAAGGATGTGTGTCGCTGGCCGCGGAGGCTGCCTGGTAGCCTGCGGGCAACGGAGCGCTTGGCCGGATAGACCTGCTGCAGAGATGCAGCTCTCTATCCATCCCTTCTGCCGAGCTGCCAGCTCCGCTGCGAATGGAGCAGTCGCAGCTGGTGTTAAAAGAGTGACGGCGGGAACAAAGAAGTGGGAGCGGAACCCCCATAACTGCACACAAGCTCTTATTCTCTGAGAATGCAGGGCTACGAGAAAGATCTCGTGAAATGGTTACACGGAGTTACAAAGGGGAGGGTCCAGGATCCACAAATCAGAGAATGGTGAAGAGTGACAGGCATCCAATAAGTTTTGAACAGGGGAGGAACATATTTGAACTAACCAATCAACATAACAGAACTTTCTAGCACTTGATGAATATTAAAATAACCTTATGAATATTAAAAATAACTCTGAAGGGAAAGGGGTGGAACAGAGCGTTTGACTGGCAACCTAAAAGACAGGAGGATCAGGGGATTCCACAGCCATGCCTTCCCCCTCCCCCTCAGACTCACTGTCTTGAGAGGAAAAATCTACCCAATTTATTTCATTAATTTTCATAGAGAAGGTAGGCTGGGTCACCGCTACAGACGTGCCAGTCGGAGACATTGCAAAATCCTTAAACACACGTGCCCCCAAGAAATCCTGCTGTGCAACCGACAATTACTATACATAGCGGAGGAAGGGGGAACAAAGATCTTAACATGAAAAGGTTTAGACTGCCTAAGTTAAAGCACAATAGCTGCAGATCTGTCACACAGTGCCCAACTGTACATCAGCAATACTCATGGTGGACCATCAGTTTTAATGGGGTTTTTTAGTGCTTATAGTGTAGGATCTGCACATGTTCATAAATTCCTCACACTTCTTCATCCAACCAGCTTTTCATGGACTTAGGCAAATCAACATGTTCTTGTGTAGTCACTTGATAAAATCAATTAAATTCTTATCCTCAAAACAGGACACCTGAGCCTGAATTACAGGTGAATGGGGTCATCTTCATCTCTCCCTAAGAAGTACAGAATGACGGGATCTAAATCATGACATTTGCCTTCCAGCCAACAGACCTTCTAAAGATCAGGCTGAGCACCGTGAACTGAGTTAGTGTCCTCTGATTGCTGAGTCCTGTCTAGAACAAGCATAGATAATAGGGGACGCAAGAACTACCTACGACTTTCTTTAGCATTCCAAAGAGGAGTTATGCTGTATTAATCCCCAAATGGTAAGCCTACAATAGGCTATTTGTTACATGAAGCCTTACTTCAGAGGGCTGGAGTGCAGGTGGCAATGTCAGATGGGGGAGGACCTCTCCCAACTTCTCCTAGCCCATCCTCAAACATCAACACAGCAGTGTTGTAGTCACAGCTACTACTGGGGACAACTGACCCCTATAGACATCCACAGAGAGCCCTACAATCACTATGGAAAAGCTAGGATGAACATCAGAGTGCACACTGATGTGGCTCCTCTAAGCCAGAGCATTCTGCTTCTATGAGGTGTGTGTATATTTCCGCTAGAGAATAAAAAAAAAATAGTCAATGATTCACCTGAGAGACCTTCTCAGATGGGAAATGTATTTCTTTACCAGCTTTAGTTTCTGCTACTGTGTGAAATAAGCACATTTTCCTTCTTATATGATCTGCCTGCTTTTCCCCACTTTTATTCTAGTAGGATTTCAGCCTCCTGGCTGCAAGAAAAAGATGTCAATGTTCTTGTGTAGTCTTTCCCTGTTCTACCTATCTTTGCTCTACTGCAAAATCTCCCAGGATATTCAGAGTAAGTGACACATTTTAGAAAATCATAAGCTATTTAATCCTACAGGACCTCTTTGTCTCTGAATCTTTTTAACTTTAGTGGAAAAGCCACTCCTTTTCCTTCTTTAGACCCTCATGCAAGTAAGATTGTCCATGAATTCAGTTTTGCACAATAAAGTATATCCCAAAGATGACATTGACTTGCTTCAAGACTTGCTGTGAGTTATCTTTGTGGACAGAACCTCCACATTTTGAGGGAAAATCCTGATTTTCAAGGGTGTCAAAGGGTGTACACTTGTAGGTAATTATGTACAACAGCTGCTTTCACAAAATCTGAGGGTTTTAGAAAGGAGACAGAAAATAGGATAGCATGGGATGAGCTTGACTGTCTGTAAAGAAAAGAAGAAAAGGGAAAGGGAAAATAAAGATATTATACTTGATGTTTGTGCTTCCTGTAGCCAAGATCAGGATGTATGTCATCTTGTGGAAACTCTCTGTATGATGTCTGAGAGTGTTATGTAATAGTTGAAATGTTGTCCTAGATCATGGAAATTTTGATTGAAAAGTGGGAAAGAGTAGGGAGGTAATTCCAAAGAAGAAGTCCAGGTTTTTAGCTCAGACCCATGTGTAGCTGTCTTGCTGTGCATATGCTGTAAGTGAAGCTTTTCCCCAGACCTCATGAATTCCACTGGAATCTGAGAGGCCTGGGTGTCTTGAATACAGCAATGCTCCAACACAACAACCATCAAGTAGGATGACGGACATCCTGATACATTTAGATCATCACTTTTTGAACCTCTTTGAACTGTAACTTGCCTCTCTACCCTTGTCCAGAAGAAGCAACTCTGCATTTCCTTGACCAAACTTTGCCCTGTGTGGCTGTAGATTCCCACACAAATTCCTGCCTAATTGATCACTTGAGCATCATGTTGCTAGACTCAACCCTGAATTTTCATTAAAACCTGTCATTATCTGTATGCATTCTTCATCTAATCTGTACCTCTTTCATGTCAGTCAACTCCACTTCCCCCAAAACTTATGTTGTCTTTGTTAAGGTCTTTAAACTGTTGCTATGATTCAGATCTCAAGATAGGCTGCATGGCTGCAGACTGAGAACAACAGAAAGTGGGTGTCTCTCAAAGTCTTTATTTTGTGTAGTCTTGATTGGTACCCACAGTCCTGGCAAGAATGGAGCAATGACTATGTAGCCAGTGAGGGCATATTATCAACAAATCTAGAAGTGGGATGTTATTTATATTAGGTGTGAGAGGGCTGTATTGCAAATGTTGATGCTTTCTAAATCTCAGAGTGTAACTGCAGATGCCTTCTGACTACAGACATTTATCTTTGTGAGTGTGTGTGTGTGTGCATGTGAATGAAGGGAAGAAGTGTTTACTACAACTCTGATGAGTACTAGGACATCTATAACCCTGAAGAGCATCCACTTTCATTCAGATGAGCCACACGTATTGTGATAGTTATTTTGAAAGAAAATTTTGATAGTTTTTAATTTATTTTTTTATTTATTCATAGGGCTAGTAATTTCCCTATATGTTTACCAATCTCTGATAATTAATTTCATAATGAGAATTTCCAATTCATAAAGTAAAAATAAGTAATTAAACCAGCAAATAAATAAATAACATAGAGTGAAAAGAATATATATTAATTCCTGTACTGAATAATTTCAGTTGAATATTTTTTAAATGCCCATAATTTTTTTTAAATTTTGGCAGACTGAAGAATTTTATTCTCCATTCAGAATGCAATTGAGGGTGTACATATAATTTAGTTCCATGAATTCAGAGGTACTGAAAGCCTGATAAGAAATATATTAAAGTTAATTCAGCCTTTTATATCATCACTTAGAAATTAAAAAAAATTTTGTAAATGAAATAATTTGTTTGTCTATTTAAAAACAAAATATGAAACTAGTGTTATTAATTAAAGTGAGGCTTTGAAATTAGTACTAAACATTTAACTCCAACTACAATTAATGTAGACACTTGAAAGAGAGTTTCTCATCAACTTAAGTGTGAGATAATGCTTATGAGCTGGTTTGCATAAAAGAATCTTTTCTCTATCATTTACCAATTTTTTTTGCTATACTGTCCTTCAGAAGTGAAGAAAATATCTCTTATGGTATTGTCTTGAAACATCATAAAGGGTAGAAAAGAAAAAAATCAAACAAATAGAAACAAACAACAAAAGGAAAAAAAACCACCCAAACCGTGAGGTCATCCCAAGTGTGTTAGTTGGATGTGTTTTTCCAATTGCTTTCATGAGTAGTCATATGGGTTGCTGTAGTCCTAAGGGTTGCTGTTGATATTTAATTTTTTTTTCTTTTGTTTGCTACAGATGCTGTACTTTGCTCAAGTGCTCAAGATCATGGATATCAGCAATGTCTCTGAATTGTCAAGATCATATTTGCATTCTGCTGCCATAGGGGAACTAGATCCAGCACTATTAGCATCCCTTGCCTGCGTTCTGTAGGAAAACAGCTGACAGGGGCATTCTTTTCCAGCTTAAGAACTGGCTGGATGGCCAGGCCCCAAGAGTAGCGGTGAATGGCGCTGCGTCCAGTTGGCATCTGGTCACTAGTGGTGTCCCTCAGGGCTCAGTGTTGGGATCAGTCCTGTTTATTGTCTTTATAGATGATCTGGATGATGAGGGGATGAAATACACTCTCAGTAAGTTCGCAGACAACACTAATTTGTGTGGAACTGTCAATCTGCTGGAAGGTAGGAAGGCTCTGCAGAGGAATCTGGAAAGGCTGAATCAATGGGCTGAGCTCAGCAATATGAGGCTCTACACGACCAAATACTGAGCCCTACACCTTGGACACAACAACCCCCTGCAGCACTACAGGCTGGGCCAGAGTGGCTGGAAAGCTGCCCAGCAGAAAAGAAACTCAGGGGGGTGA
>VYZT01033116.1:0-40629 GCA_013400735.1 Pomatostomus ruficeps | reverse complement strand
TTTTTTTTTTTTTTTTGGCCGAGATAGGGGCTTGGCTAGAAACATTTAGTCACTTAGTATTCTCTGGAAAACTTAAAGTGAGTTTTCAGAAAAAAAGAAGAGACAAGACACTTCCTAAAAAGCAAAATAAATCATTAACTGCTTACTTCAGCAGAAACCACATCAGGCTCTTTCACCTTCTGTGACTACACAAATGAAACTACAAACTATCGTCTGCCTCCTTCTGTCCATTAAATATTGCTATTACACAGTCTGTTTCTTATAAGTAATGAATAAAAGTGTTTGTAAATAACATTTCCCTTTCCCTTTATTTCTTGTACATTCTCCTAGGACCAAAACCAGCAGTGAGTGAAAGGACTTCTAAGTACAAATATTTCAAATTAATTTAAACCCTTCCTCTAAGTTTGCAACAAGTCTGTTTTTCTCCCTAGTGATTTATTAATTTTAAATATATCTGTATATACTTGTTTCCTACTCATTTTAAAATATCATCAGAGGCTGTGCCAGAAATTTGCAGCACAAATAGAATGTGCTAGAGGGGAACTGCACTGTTAACTGTAAAACATCACAGATCATCTACATAGGTTTAACAAATAAATTTCAGATGCTCAGTGTGTGTCAAGAAAAAGACAGAAGTTAATCACTTAATGGCATGTCTATGTAGACATAAGCAAAGGTCTAATTGTTCCTGCTTTGGGGTATTATGACTGACTCTGTGCCAAAATTCTTTAAATGCTATTTTCTAAGCTTTCCTTTCAGAGCAAGGATCAAGTTTTTAAAGCTAAAATACAACATAGCTGTTTAAAAGTCACAGTCACTGTAGTACTGCTATCTCAGCTGTGTCACAAATTTCTGTTACTTTGTTTCTTTTTATCTTGTTACATTAAACAATATTGTTACATTAAACAATATAGATGGATTGTACCTGTTTTTCATATAATTTAAATTTCAGATCTCAAGTTCAATACTTTATTTTTGCTTCAGAAACCAAGAAAAATTGCACCCTTGGAAAATGAAACTGCTGTTTTGTGTGACAGGGAGACACTGAAACCTCATCCTTCACAAATTTGCATCTGTTTTTCTCTAAGCCTTCTTCCTATATCCCATGTGACAGACCTACAGAGCAAAAGGTAGCACATCTGGAACTAAACTTATGATGGTTGATGATAGAATAGACTTCATGTCTTAGTTTTACATTAAGTCAAGAGAGGCTCCTTGCTTTGGAGAGGGGAGGAGCACCTCCAATTTAAATGAGTTGAAATTATGTTTAATTATAATTGAATATTTAATATATTTTCTAGGTCTCAGCAGACTTTTTAAGTGGATTGAAGATGGACTTTTTTTTCCCAATCATAATATTTTGACATTAAGATTTTCAGAGAAGGCTGATACTGTATACATTTAAACAACCTTCAAGGCTCAAGCAATTCAAATGAGGAAAATTTCAAATGTCTTATCAAGTTGCTTTGCCAATTCTTTCATTGCATGAAGATGATAAAAACCCTGACTCATTTGAGTTTCATTTTTAAGGCAGTTTTTAAAAGTATGATGATAGTTTACTGTCACTGCATAGTGTTTCCAGAGGTTTAGTGATTTGACTTGTGTCTTATTGGGCAAGAGTGCTGCATTTTTAGGTTTATTGACAATTTAGGTAATCTTATGACACTGGGGGTTGGGGGTTTTGATTTGTTCTTTTTTTCCTATGTTTACAGATCCAGCATCTGAAGGTTTCTCTAGGGCTTTTACAGTAGTAGTTTGGGGTGGGAGGGAAGGGGCTGCCATGGTAGGCTTTTCCATGTGGTTGGGTTTTGGTTTTGATTTTTGTTTGTTAGGATTTTTTGCATTATTTTTTCTGTAAATACTGAATAAATTTTTTAACACTTTCATCCCTGAAAAGCCTTTTACTCTGATTTTAATCTGTTCTTGTGGAGACAAGCAGATGCACATGAAAAAAAATTATATAAATAAAAAGTTTTGTTTTTATTGGTTTTTCTATGATGCAAGTCCATTATTTTTTATAATTTTTTGAGAGAAAGATCACAGAAAGTTGCATTACTAGTAGAAATAAGAGGGACACTTTTATTAGGGTGACCCTTATTTGCTCTGACTACCAAAAAATGCATAAAACCTGTAGATTTTTAATGTAAAAAGGATGCAGTTGAGGAAAAGCTGTTGCTGAAAAAAACTGTTCCTGGATCCAAGAAAGGCATGAAAATTTTATTTCCTGTTGGTCGTGTTACAGTCGACAGTAAATGTTGATACCCTTACCTGTAATGACTGTTTCAACAAGAATTGAAGGGGTTTTTTGGACCAGTTCTGCCAGCTGGTACATGCATGAAAATTTCCCCTTAAATCAGTCCAGAAAACCCAACGACCCTTGAGTGATGAAGGTGCATAATGAAGGGTTCTCTTTCACTAATGTGTTTCATCCTTTGTTCTGTCTTTCCCTCTTCATCAGGAATAGAGTTAAAACTAAGGCGTGTGTTCACTCTTGCCACGATATTCTGGTGGGGGCACCGGGCATCCGCTCGCGGCTCCAGGGGCTGGCTGGCTGCTCCGAAAGCACAGGAGGGCTTTCCAGTAGGGGTTCACCTAGTCCACCGATGGTACAGGTGATCTGAAGAAAGAGAGACAAATGGAGGGGCTTTCCCTGATGGTTTATTCAGCACCGGGATCATGCCAGGGAAGCACTGGCACAGCGTGTTACAGTTACATAAATACAGACATGAGGGGGCGGGGGAGGGTACAACATCCAATAGGGGAGGAGTGCTAGGTTTGAATTTGGCGGGCTTTGTATAGGATTATGCAATACAGAGCTCTCCAAGGGGGATGAAAACAGATACTGAGGAGGGGGGAGGGGGCAGCAGTGCCTGCCCATGAGAAAACCAGAAATCTGGCCAACAGCACACTGCAACACACTCTTACATTGCTGAAAGACATGGGGTCCCAGAAGAGTGCCTTGTTTAACAATTTGGATGTTTTTCTCTCTTTTCTGTTCATCTTGTGTACACACACAAACTAACATGAGACATCCAAGCATGAAATTATCTACAGCTCTGCATTGTAACATTTAATGCACTTCCTTGGGTGTGGGTGAGACCTTGCTTCCAGATGCACAAACAGTGTGTTCATTTTGCATTCTACACTATGTCATAAAATGTTGCAACAGTCCTAGAAGCCAAGATCTGAGCTGCATAATTTAATTGTTCACATGTAGCATATAGGTACTAGGTTTGATTCTCTTGTGAGTCAATTAGTACAAGGATTAAGATTTGATCAATTCAAACATATACTCCTGATTTTCAGTACAGCAAAAAAACCAAACCAAAACAAAACAAAACAAAATCATCAGGGAAAAAATACTAAGAATGTAGAATGTTAATTTCTGTTCTGCTTTGTTAAGAACCACACAAATGCTGAAGCTCCAGAAGGGTTAGCAGACTACTCCAATTCTCTATGCCATCTTTAGTCACAACTTCTATCTAAAAATTACTCTGTTGGGAAAGGAAAAGAAAGTAGAGCTGTTAGATAGTAAAGTCAAGATGCTCAGACATTTAGGAGGCCTGCACAGGCCTCGGTCAGATCAACACCCTGTTTGCCTGCTGCCACCATCTTCTACAGAAGGTTTTGTAGGAGCTGAAGAGGTAAGTGTGAGCTGCAATGGAAAGACATTTTTGTCTCCTTCACAAGGATACAAATCCAGCTCCATTCTTTCGTTCCATGTTGCAGAGAAAGAAGAATTCTCATTTTGATGAGTGACAGCAGAACTGCATATACACATTTTTATATGGTATCTATATCTGATAAAGTTTTCCCATTGGCATGTCTTGTCATTAAACTTCCTTCAGTATTTCTAATTTAAGTATCCTTAAAATATGATATAGCTCAGTTGCTTTAAGTTTGGGGATTTATTTTTCCCGGTGAGCTAGGGCAGATTAGAAAGTATTGTTGGTAAACCCTGCTTGTGACCTAAACTGACACAGCAGGAAATATTTGGGATGGAATAACCGTCTCAGTGGGACACATGGTCTGGGGGCAAACAGGAGTGTTGAATCACACTGAACTAACTTAATGAAACTGCAGGGAGAATCAGGAAATCAGAACATTTTTTGCCTCCTTCTGAGATTCCTTGTAAAAGTTCTATAACAGAAACTTATGGTTTAGCAGGGTAGAACAGGGAGTTTAGAACAGTTCTTTTTCAAATAGGAAGTACTTTAATTTTGTAAGTGGCAGCACTATGGTTTTCATTGTTGAGGATGAAAGCAGTGTCAGCATTTCTGCACCACAGTAACCCTGGCCATAACTTTGTTGGGAAAAAAAGCTGTACGACTGCTTGCAATGGCAATCATGCAGAGAGACTCTGCAGGAAAACTTCTGGACTTACTCCAGTCATTACACATTTGGAAAGAGCTTCACACAAAGGTATTTTGTGCATGAATAGTCCAGAGGAATAGGTTTCTGGACCAACTGGTGTGTAGCTAATTTCAAAAAGTCAGTTTACCATAACAATTATTTTATAGGCTGTAGAGCAGATCTCATTAAAGTAGGAAGATAATAATAAATTAAAGGAGAACCAACCATTAATATGTCTAATGTTGCCTCTACTTAATAGGAACTTTATAAATGGTAATGAGGACGCTGTTCATTTTTGTGGGGGCTGGTGGTAAATATGGTAAAAATAGACAAGTGTTATATTCTCAAGCACAATTTTCTGATGTCATTTCTTCTGTACTTTTTGTAAGCATATTAAATTGTTGCTCTTGGCTTCTTTCGACGCTTTCCTGGATGACAGACTTCCTCAAGCCAGCGCGACCCCAGTGTCCCGGACGCCCTAGGGTTGGGGGTGGTGACACCAGGGGGGCTCGTGTACGGCCCCACCAGTGGGAAGCTGGGTACGGCATAGGGGATGGAAGGAGGAATCCAAATGAGCGCCGAAGGCAAAAGAGAGGGACTCTCCGTATAGACGTTCCGCACTTTTATTAGGCACACAAGGAGTCCAGGGACCGCAAGCCCCGAGCACCCTCTGACAGGGGTTTATAAGGGAAACCGACAACCAATCAACAGAGGGTCCAGGGTAGGAGTTAGGGAGGGTCCAGGGTTACAGATCCCCTCATAGGGGAACGANACAGATCCACTCATAGGGGAACGAGGGAGGAGAGAGGGAGGAGTCAAGGGGGGAGAACCAATCACCAGCCGAACTAAGGAGAGCTTTCCAGAACAGGGGGAACGTACAGAACTTGAGTGACAACCAGAGAACCAATAACAGAACAAGGGGCAGGTTTAACGAAACTTGGATTAAACCACTGTTGTCTCCATCTCGGGGGGAACTCCTTCTGACTTAGGGGCTCTCCACCAGAACCCCTCTTCAGCGGTGGTACATGCCGGGGCTCTGAAGCCTTTATTGTCGATCCGTACCACCGCCACATTAAATAGCAGCTTTTTTGTACTCAGACACCCTTGCATTACTATTCTGATTATTTTGTCAGGCCATTTTCTTATATGTTGCTTTCTTCTTTTTTTAAAAAAAAAAACTATATGTAAGTTAACTATAGTTTTGCCTCTGCTGGACTTCAGAACATTTCATTCTTATATTATCCTTTTTCTCATCTACCTTGTATTGTTGTTATTTTTTCCCTTTTTCTGTAAGTCTCAAAACACCTGGCATCATCTACTTGTGTATAAAATGTACATGTGCATGTGTGTTGGTACTCTCACACACTGCTTAAGCTAATTGGATGAAAAGTCAATAAACCCCCAAAGTTATATATATTTTCTTTTTTAAGAGCGTGAATACACACTTCTCTCCAGTAAGGCTCATAAAGTGGATCCAGTGTCCATACATACTGTAATTATATGTAAAAATGCTGAGTTCACTCTAATAGAATGTAAATTGCTGTATGGAAGACTAAAATCATGTATATATCTGTTTCCATGTGACAAATAACGGAATAATTAGGCATTATTTTTACATCATTATTTCCCTCCGTAATGTATTTCTATAGATTTTTCTATATTCATAATCCTGATTATTTAAAATACTAAAAGTTTATCTTTTTTCCCCCTTGGCTTTATTTGCTAAATTCATTCAATTAACTTTACTTTAAAAAAAAAGTTAATTTTATATATCAGTTCTATATAAAAGCCAAAGATCTTTTTATGCTGCTTTGTTATTCAGCTTTTATTCTTCCAACTTCAGCAGTAAGTATCAGAGAACAACAATAGGAGTCAGCAGGAGTTTTCCCATTGGCTTCAATGAAATCATACTTAGATCTGAGCTGAGTATGTTTGAAAATCTCACTGACTATTAAGCAATTCTGAAAAACACCACAGGGATGCCTAAAATTCAACATTTGCCATCCAAAAGAGAGAAAACTGTCTTGTACTCTCTTTTTAAATAATGGTAATAATAGCTATTTCTTTCATACTGCTTTTATCAGTCAATCCTAGATCTCGCTGCAGAGGAAATTGATATCATACTTCCCACTTTATGGACAGAGAGATGGAGATATAGTGAGGGAAGTGACTTGTTCACCTCAGCATTTGTGCAAGCATTCAATGCTGATTGAAGCCCCAAGGCAATTTAGAAGGGTTGTGCTTAGACAAAACAAAAGCACTATTTGGGGAAATAATCACATGAATCACAAAACATACTTAAAACATGGAAGTGATATCATGGGTTGGTGTAACTGAAGTGGATTCTGCAATCATAATAGAATTACTCACAGTACCATGCCTGGGAGCTCAGGCTCAGCAGCAAAGGCTCCTCCCCCTGCGCTGGCTGCTGCAGGACCTCACAGCAGTGACTGAGGTGAACAGTTCTGGCTCTTCACAGGCTGGTGATAAAATGACAAAGGTGCCTAAGAAGTCTTTGTCTAGTTTTCATTTGGGTTCCTATGTGTTTGGTGCTCTCTGAGTTTGCTTATACTTAAGTAGAAAAGTTCAAAAGCAAAAAAGAGAGTTTAAGTTCATACGAAACGGCACCGTAGTTTTCATAGTTAGGTTGAGAGCAGTGCCAGATTATTACTTTGCACTCACTCAATGCATGAAATAAAGACTGGACCTGAGTTCCAAGCACCCACATTTAGGTTTCTGTTTATCTGTGGTCTGCAGATTTAGTGTTGAAGCTTTCACTATTGTTAGTGTATTCCAGACAGAAATTCATCTTGGGGCTTAATTCAATTGCCTAATCATAGACCTTTAGCACTAATTTGAGACTTACAGAGATAATGAACAAGGTTTCGTGGGTTTGCATATATGACACAAGACTTATAGGAACCTCACTTCACCCTGAAATATCAGAGAGATGCTAGCCAAAGTATTCTTGCGACTCAAGTGGCAGTGGATAGAAATACATGGGTAGCTGAACTGATCTGATTATTGACCATAATGTGAGTTTATAATTTCAATGTGTAGACATATAGATACCCTCATTAGGTTTTCTTAATTAAAAATGGAATTTTATTTTCTGTAGTGGGTATATTGTATGAGTTTGCAGAAAGTGGATTGAAAGACAAGCTCAAGATGTATTCCATAGTTATTTTTTGTATTTTAAGAAAAATAAGAATAAATCTTCACTTCTAATTTAACCAGTTCACCTGAAACAAATGCAGACTAGAACTCACGATATAGCAATAGAGTCAATGAACTAATAAAGTTCAGTTCAGTTCAAGATTTCAGCCACTACTGCCAGGCTAGTTGCCATATGCAGCCTGCTTTTGACTTCCAATGTATTTCCCAGAGAGTAAGATATTCCTATAGATGCTATTTTTCATCCCTGTGGGGACACCTCAGGTAACCTAGAGTATTTCAAAAAACAGTACTTGTCTTCTGTGCATAGGCAAATGAATTAAACCCTTAGTGTTCTAGTTGTGCAGAAAAATAATTAATATTGAAGCCTGAGTTTCTTGAGAAATTATACTAGAAATATCAGAAAATAAAAGGTAGCACGTAACAACAAGCATAAGCAGACACTTATCTGGACCTTTGTTAGGAAGTGTTAGAAAAACAATTAAAAACAAATAATCCACAGAGGGTAAAGATATTAACCAGGAGAAATGTGCTGGACCAAAGGGTGAAGTGAAAATTTCAACAAGTCAATTACTTCCTGATCAGTAAACATAATATTATTTGTGCCTTGTAACATATATGCTGGAAAACTTTTAAGAAAATAAAGAAAAAAAATATCCATAAATGAACTCTTGGAATAAGAAGAATGCTTTGATGCAGAATTATTTTAATCTCTCTGTATTTCTATACCATAAACACTCAAGTTTGAGTAAACAGCTTCAATCATAATTTATTGTTGAGGCAGAGAAATAGACACTTTCACAGAGTCAGTCAAACAGCCTCTTTTAGACATCTGCATTAAGATGAGATGAATCTTGCTTTAGAACTGTTTCTCTCCACTGAGTAAACTGACAACTTTCTTCTTCTAACTTTCATAAGAAAAAACAGGTCTCAGACAATGCTGTCATTTGATATCCTTCATCCAGCAGAGCTGTTATTTGTACAGTCCTGTAGAAACTCTCTTTTATCTGTTTTGTATGTAGGAGAGAATCACTGAAAAACTTGACACTGTAAGTTTAAATTGGCATGAGCATCCTGAGCATTTCAGACACATATCTTTATCCTCTTAGATGTGGCTGCATCAATAAAAATATATATAAGAATCTGAATGAGTGTCACTCGAATGAACATCAAACTGAGCAAAGTATAAATAATAACAATAGAAAAAATAGAATGTTCATTGTGGCTTCTAGTAAAGAAAAGCTGCTGACTGGTGAAGTCAAGTTCAGGAGAAGTGAGGTCTACTTCATATACTTGCAATTTTTCTCCTTTGTCATCTTTGACTATTGTAAAAACATTTATTGTAATTACTTAATAAAAACAGAGGCTACGTTTCTCTCCAGCAAAACATGTATTTGGCATTGTTCAGAAAAGAACAGACCAGGGAATGTTGCGTTTGTATATTCATTGGGGCTTCTGGACACTATAGTGATAAAATATTAGGACCATTTAGCAGACAGATAGTAGGGAGGAAAGAGCCACTTAGCCTCAGTGGCTAAGTATGCTATATGCAGAGTATAGTTTGATTAAGATAAGTAGGCTCTTGAGAATTTGGCTCTTAGACTCATTATCCTTAAAAACGTACTCTGAGACTGATCTAACATTTAAATGCTCTGATAGCCTAACAAAAAAAGTAAAGTATTATAAAAATTATAACTGTCATGGGATTTTGTTTGGGGTTTTTCATTTGCTTGTTTGATATGATTTTGTTCTACTTTGCTAGTGTTTTGATTTTTTTGTCTTTTTTTTGTTTGCTTGTTTTACTAGAGAACTGATGGTCAAAAGAAGAAACTATAAAGAAGAAAAGGCTACGTGGTCTAAAAGCTAAATGGAAAGACAGCAATTTCTGAGGATGGAAAATACAATAATAGGATACTAGTTGTTTTCCCATTGGATTGGGTAGTTGGGCAAGATTTCAGGAAAAGAAAATTAATTTGAGCTGAAGTTAGAAAAATAGCTTATGTAGCTCAAAAATCTATAAGTGAAAAAAAGGAAATAAAAAATGTAATGTTGACTCAGTCTCTTTGTTCTTCCAATCACATTTTAAAAAATAGTCATTTAATGACATTATTAAGTTTTTTTCAAATGTACCTGTCTTGTTCTGCTGGAGGAATAATTTATTGGGTTATAAAAGGAAAATATGAGTTTAGTTACACAGATAAAGCCAGAATATTAAATTTACCTAATAAAGTTACATACTCATACATAGCCGTAGCCCATATTGTTGTAGTGCCAGATGGACAAATTATAATTTTCATTTCAAAACTATACACTTTTGTCCTTCAACATTAAGAAAAATTAGTCTGAATAAATGTGAACACATGTTCAATGTCAAAAAGTGTCCAAATATTACCACATATACTCTCCTATAAAGAAAAGAAAATCTTAAAATCCATATGGTAAAGGATGAACTGGTTGCTGATCTTACTGTGGCATGCCTCTTGAGGATTCATTTATTTAAACTGCAAGAAGCAAATGAAGCTGAACTTGCTTCCTCTATGTTGATTGTGTTTGCTGACCTCTGCTAGGGCCAGAAGTACTGCTGTGAGATGCTGTCACTTCCTTCACAGTTGTAACTTGGCACTGCGGCCATTGTCCCTTCAGCAGGGATCCCTCAATTTGGTGCAAGATCAAAAGGCATCGCCTGTGCCCGGCATATTTATAAACTAACATATGTTGCTGTGATTCTGAATCTTGACTGTCCAAGGCAATAGAATGAAAAATAACAGAGCTCATACATTCCTATATATATATTTTTCTTATTTCAATAGCCCACTATTTTAAGTCTATTGCTGGATTCATTCATAACCCTTTTCTCAAAATCTTGTTCAAGCTTGATTTAAATACTGCATTTAAATACTGCAATATGTGGAATGAGGAAAGTATTTTTGCCAGTTCTAAACACTTAATATGTAATAAAATTGACAATTCCTTTTGAAAAAGTGATGCTTTGACACATTGCAGTTTGCTTACCTTATTTTCAGAAAGCATTTTGCTTTTGTTGCAAGATAAAATAATGTTAAGGATCCAAGTATAATTCTGCTGTTGGCCAGATTCCTTGAAGTGTGTCTGCATTCTATTTATAGGTATCTGGTTTAGGTAGTGATTATCAGGATAAAAAGTGTATTGCTTCTAGTCACAGATCTTATTTTTTGCTTTTAGTATTAATCTGAAAGCACAATTCAAAAAAAGAATTGAGATGTTTACACTGCAAAATGTTTGCATAACTTTGAAAGAATTTGATGTGTTCCCAGTGCTATGAATACTTCTCAGTAAGATAATTTTTAAAATTATTCTCAACTAAATAGATTCCTTTGTAAAGAAACAAAATTATGCTTCATATGGGTATTTTATAGGCCTCAGCAAGGTGAAGTCTTTAGAGGACATGACACATCCATATTGAGGTTAACAGAAAAAAAAAAAAGGTAGGTATGGTGAACATAAGAAAACACAAGAGAAAGGAAGACCTGATTTGAATGACCCAGACCCAAAGTTCTTCATTTGATATTCTAGGATTCTAAAACAGTCTTAAATGGAATAATTTTTTTTTGCCACTACAGAAACATTAAAACCTTTCATTAGCTAAGCCTGGAGAATTCCCAGAGAGAATATTGACAGTCAAGAGCCTTTTTTATGTGGAACTGAAAAAGGCTTTTATACTTCAAGAAGATGCCATTGCTTTCTCTGGGTCCAGTTATAATTTTAGATTTTGATCAGAAGAGTTTGCACTTCAAGAGGACAAATTGTTGCCAGAATCCTCCAGAGGAAAACAAAACCAAAACCAAACCAAGACAAAATAACCTCAAATATTATATGTTATCATAGTTTAAATCCACACCAGAAAAACATGATGCTGACTTGATATTCAACAAAGTTTCAGTGATTTGTTGGACTCATGTAGCTGACTTAATTGGAGCTTCATCTTATTTCAAATTAATGAAGAACCAAACTTTCCCTAATTCATGAAGACAATCCTTGACTTAGTAGTAACACTTAGTTGTCAGCACTTGGATTACTTCATTGGTTTATAGTTGAGTCTGGGCTATTATTTAACTGNGAAGCAAAAATACAACCATCACATGTGAAGATAAATATGGCATGGCAAATCAGTCTATAGTTTTGATACTACTGCATGGAATGCTTGAAGAGCCGCATTTAAATTATATTTCCTGTCTCAGTCTTGTTTGAATTTACAATAACTTCCTTGGAATAAGTCTGCTGTCTACTGTGATTCCACATGTTTAAAATAATACAAATCAAAACAAAATTTGACTGTTAAAATATTTACCACTTTATTTTTTTTATTTACCACATTTATTTTAGTTTAGTCTAGTTTTATCATTGGAGTTTGCTAAGACACAAAATGTATAGGAAAGAAACATGTACACTTTACACTTTTACTTTTCTATCACACTTCATAATGTAATTTTTAAAAGGTACCAACAAATTAGACAGTTATAATTAAATTCTGAACTAATATTTAATGAGAGTACTGTATGCACAATTGTCTTTCAGCTTCCTTTTGTTACATCTCATTATATGTTTGCCCCAAGAAATTAAAATATAGCTCTTACTACCATTGCAAATCATAATACAAAATATCTCTCCTAAATTCTAAATAGGATAGGCATTAATTTAATTAGTAATCACTGTTTGCACCTGTAGAAGTCAGTACATGGTAAAATTGTAAGATTGTAGCTTCCATACTATTTTTCTTTTTTTGTCTCAGAAATTGCAAGAAATTGCAGGGAACAACAGATCACTGTACTTTTCTCTTATTAGCACTTTCCTGATCAAAAGTCTGCTAATGAGTCCAGAAAAAAATTATTAATTAATATGTATGAGTCTATATGCATTCAACTTTACAGCAAATCTCATTGCCTGAAATATTGCGGTAACCAGTAAGGTAACCACCTACTCATTTTCACTTTTGCTTTGTAAAATGAAGTCTTATTAAAAGCATATACTATACTTTAAATCATAGAATTGCTTTTCCCACAAAATTACTGTTTCTAAATCCAAATTGCCAAAGTCTGCTCTATGAGCCTCTTCCAGCTGCCTGACTTTTTTCTTGTTCTTGTTTTTGTTTCTCATTTATAAATTGAAAAGGATGCGGAAAAATGCATTCCTATTCAAATGAATCCGCTTCTACATAATAAAACAAATGCTGCAATGTGATCCCTTTCAGGCAAACAGCTCAGGAAAGCAACTGCAAGCTTTTTCTTACTTCACTGCTACGCTTTATTGCTGAAGTAAAACACTTCAGGGAGGTATTAAATATGCATGCTATTCTTTTTTCTAATTTTAGTGTGAGAATTACCCTCAGAACTGTGTTTATACAGTATGCAGAATATAGCAGATCTGTGGCAGAGTTAAGAAACCCATGAGGAGGTATCAAAGTTTATGCATCTTACTTCAAATTAAATCTCTGCATCAGCAGTGTATTTTCCTCTTATATTTAATAGAGGCAAGAAGATGGGTTGAGAAATGTGTTAGGTGTCTTGTGCTTCATTGTCATTTTTATCCTCCCCTCTCTAAAAGTAAAGAGACCCATTAAAACTATTTATGATAAGCTCTAAAATGTTATTCGCTAGCATTTGTTTTTACAGTTCTGTGGGACATTCTGCTTTTTCATAGGAGTTCTGAGTTTGAATAATTTGAAGTATATGCATCAACTAAAAATATTATGCCTTACAAAGCCACCTTTTCTGAGTATTTAAGCTTTTGTTTTGAAACCAAAATCTTCAATCTGAAGTCCATTTTTACTTCCCTAAGACGTGGTATTTTTGTTGGATTAATTTACAACAGTCATTGTCCAAATTCCTTTTCTAAATGGTATATTTACTTTTTTTTTTTAAAATTGGAAAGTAAAATTAATATAATCTTAGAAAAAACTAATCTGAAAATGACAGTGAATTACTTAATTTAGGTAAGTATGTAAACACCTGCTTCAAAGTGGTTGCTTAATTTGAATACCATTAAAGCCAGTGGGGGTTAAGGACCTCCTTAAAGTTAAATGTATATTAATTGCCTGGGAACAATGTCTACAATTCCATATTTAGAGGAATGCAACATTCATTTTCTAATTTGATGACTGTGATGAAATGGGAGCCAGTAAACTCCTTGCAACAACAGCTTGCTAACAATATTTAGCTAGGTTGTAGGATATTAATGATTAAGCTTTTGTTTCTAGTCATGGCCAACTTTGAGAAAATAGATATTTCATTAGTTGGTTAAGTGCTCTGAATTGTTAGTTATTTTTGTGATAATGCAACCAGAAATACCTGCATGAATCACTGAGTGAAACTGAATGTCTCATTTGGGCTGAAGGTTCTGCTTACTTCTCTGTATGTAAAAGCTAAATGATAAAATACCTAATGGTCATCTCCCTTGTAGGCCTGATCTAAATTCAATTAAAATAATTAGAAAGCTTTCCTCTGGCTTCAATTACCATAGGAGCCTACTTTTTCAGCTTTTACTTCACACAATGTTCCAAGAGGACTCAGTATGAGTTCTTCATGGCCAGGACCTAGATAAAAATGGAGTGACTTGGGCAGCAGACTTAGAGTAATTGAATGTATCTTCTATTTTTAATATTAACATAGTCTTTCAGAAGATGAGGTTGTGCATAAATAGTTTTTATCCAAACTGAAAGCAAATACATTTGAAAAAACAATTCTCTTCCATTATGTCTCTTCATGATGTTGCGTACAAACACAGGAACTTGGAATGTGTGAGATAGACTAAATGTGAAACAGAGTAATCAAATATAGAAGCACCACATGACTGCATTAGTAAGAGAAATGCAGCATATTTTTAGCCTCTCTGTCGTTATCAATCCTCTGCTGGACACTGCGCTCCCCATGTCTTACATGTTTTGCAATATCTAGTTAGTCTTGTTATTATGTTGTTCTCGATTCTCTACCAGGTTGTATCTCTGATATTTGGTCTAGTGTCTCCTGCTGGACTTTGGCAACCATTCCAGAACCATCTTTACCAATCTGTCAGATCTTATTTTTGGTTACACTCTTGTACATTGCTGTTGCTCTTCTGGATCTTCTCATACATTATTACACATTACTGTCCAATCCAATGTAATTCCTCCTTAAACATTGGCATAATCTAGTTAATAATTTATTTAAGTATTTATGGAACAACTTAGAACTTGGTTTTTCTTTTACAGAACTAAATTGTATATTATTAACAGGGAAATTACTGTATCAGTTTTATAATCTTTCGTCTGGATGGGTAAATGCTGCAGACAGGTCAAGACTGTGCAAAATTCAGACCCTTCCTCAAGTTTCACAAAGTTGTTTAGTAAGGATTTTACACTTATTACCAGAAGAGTAAGATTTATATTAAATAGTTGTTAGGTGGAAGAGGAAATGTTTACAAAATCTTGGATGAATGCTCAAATTATTTTGTAAATTGTTAGCATGATAGAAAGTTAATTTTGGTTCAATTAATTTTGTCTTTTTTATCTGTTCGTTCTGCTTGTTTTGTGCGTCAGGTGTATTTCATGAAACGTCTTCATTTAAACTCTAGAACTGGTTGGAAAAAGCAATTGCTTCAATTAGAAATGTCACTAACGTTTCATAAACGTGAACATTTTTGCTGAATGGTTGCAAACACTTCTATTTGTCTATAGAAACGGCAGTCAAATAATCTGGTTTCATAACCAGTAATTGGAAGAGTGGAACTCTGATAATTTTGGACTGACAGTGGCCTACAAATCTTCCCTTTTCCATGTGATTGAATTCCACCTGGCCTAGGGCTGTGCTAAGTCAAAGCTCTTACTGTGTAAGGACTATTCAGTTGTAGACACAGAAATAACCTGTGGTCTCAGCCAAAACAAAAATAAAATCCTGACAATAAACAAGATAAAACACACTACTTTTCATGGCTTTGCATTACTGATTAGCAGGCTTAAACAAAGAAAAAAGTCATAAAGCATGGATTTTATTCTCCACACCTTTGAAAAATATATAAGCAAACAAAGCACAGTCATCAGCACAGTTCATTTAGCACCAATTACAACTCCATTATAGAAAAGATGTTTGCTATGCTAAAATGAATAATGTTTGGGTTTTATGAAATTAAATTCATTAGAAGACTGGTCGCAGGTATGCTTGATATTTGCAAAATTTTGTTGGTTTGTAAAGAGGTTTCTCTGTGCTTAGGTATGAAAAAGAGGTGTAAAAATCCTTGATTTTAGAACTTCTCAAATATGTAAATTATTGATCAGGTATAGAAAACTGAACACAGTGGCCATATATAAACTTCACTTCTACTCTGGAAGAGTTTGTATATATCTATAAATATTTTCGTCTAGGAATGAAACAAATTTAAAGTGTTATTTTTCCTTTCTGAATGGAACTAGAACTTCTGAAGCTGTGAGGTGTCCTCTTGTGGAATTAAAAGCTGGGACAGTAGCTAACCTACTGTTACTATTTTGAATTATACTGTAACTATTTTGAATGATATGCAGGGGTGACAAAAAAGAGATGTGTAATTAGGTCCTTTTCATAAACTGATGAGGTTCAGAAACATCTCAAAAATCCTTCTATAACAATGCTCATGTAATTTCTAGTGGTTTTCTCCCTTTTCTCTACTTTTGTTTGCTATCTAATGTATGGTTTAGATTTTTAAAAACTACTTGAAGTTTATAGGTAAAATACTCCCTCAGATTCTGTAGTTTACAGGCTTTAGAATAGATCAAGTCTAATTTATCTGCTTCTGTTCAGAAGTTGCTGTTCTTAAGTATAAGATGTATTCTCATTTTTGTTGGCAAATGTAAATTTTTGAGGAGCTAAAGAAAACTTCTTAATATATCATCTTGACTGATATCTCATTGTGAAGTCTGTTCATTGATTCGAAACCTATCTCACAAATCTACTTTAAACATCTAGTGATATGATTCTAGTCTGCATTCATATTTGGCCACTTTTTAACCAGGAGTACATTGACTTGAAAAGAATGAAGCAACTAAAGTGGTCAGGGAATTAAGCTGATTTGATTTAAGATAAGAAGAGATTAAAAGAATGTTAGCATTCACAGATTTGCTAAGAGAGAGCAAAAAAAGCTGCATGATAATTCTCTGGCTATCACTTAAAGAGGTACATACCAGAGATAGAAATGGAAAGAATCACAGGAAAATTATATAAGTAGGAGGAAAGTAATATGATAAAATTAAAAGTCAAAGTTGATATGAAAATCAGACATTTCCAAGACTTTGATCTGATGTATTAAACTATAATTTTGTTGGAGAAATACAATATTAGTGGGATTATATAAGTCAAACAGGACAAAGCATAAATACATGAGATAATTCTGTGCAGATGTGAAAGGCAGAAAAAAATGGCAATCTGAAACCAAAGCACTTGGTCTAATCTCTTAAATTCATGACATAAATACTAGAGATGGATGAAGAATGAAGCCATACCCAAGTATATGTTAAGGCTGAATCAAGAAATATGGAGTGCTTAGATTGTCTTGCAATTCCAAATAAGAGGACAAGATTGTTCATGTCATGGAGTTCAATCAACAAAAATCCTCAATAATTAGAATTCAGACACAATTTGGTGCCACACAGCATTTCCGTTTACTTACTTTCTAGGACTGCTTTACCCTGAAATTCATTACTCACTCTTCTTCTTCCCCTGGATGCTCACTTGTCAATGATAGTTTAATTTGTCATGCCTGCTCACAAGTGCCTGTTTTGGAGGAAAAGGGGACTTGTCTTTATGTTGGGACTCAAATATAACTCAGATGCATGATCCAAGACCACCAAGAAACCTCAAAACTTAACATGTATTTGCCACTGTCAAATTTGTGTGTAAACATCATGTCTCATTTGATAAGAATGAAGTAGGAATTTGCAAGCTCGTTTTTTTGACCCTGTCAGATAGAATGACTTTGAACTTTCATCTCCTAGAACACTTCTGTGACAATCTCTCTGTAGGAGATCTTATATTTTTTGAAGACAGATCACTGTGCTGTTGTGGATGGGCCTGTAATGGAGTTAGGAAGAATGTAAGCTAACTTTTTACAACAGTTAGGGCTCACACAGAGCGATGGAACTATCTTTAGAGAGATTACAATAAAAAATGGTAGGTTCAGATGCAATTTTCAGCTTCTGTTTTGATTTGTTTGAGTTTTTTGAGGTTTTTTCCTATTAGAAAGAAAAATGCCTTTTGATTAAGTCTTATCCTCTGAACGTGCTGAGAAAAAACTGATTCAGGCAGGTGAACAGGATGTTTATGCCTATCATTTCTTATCAGTTCTTATTCAGAAATTAGAATATAATCTTCACTACTTCTGCAGGGAATTTAATTACTCCTATTCTTTCAGGCATCTAAATTTTTTCTACAAGAGTTTACCTAAATAAGAATGTCTGTTCTACCTACAGTTGTATTTCGTTAACTGAAGGAACTGAGGAAAATAAACATGCACACATACGAATTTGAAAAATTTGTAATCATTGCCTGAGCTGAAAATGCATTAATACATGACACATGCATTCACATGTATCAATACTTGTCAATGAAGAAAATCACAAAAAAGACCACATTTCATATGGCATATGAAATTTGGTCATATTCAGTCAAAAAGAACATAAATTCATCTCTATGAAGACAGGGAAGATGATTTTTGTCTGTTCTTAAATTACATCACGAAGAGAGTAAAAACTGTGGGACAACAGGTGTAGCAGGGAAACAGATTATGAAAATATAAAATAAAATCTCAGTTGTTTTCCATCTTTTTAATGAGCTAATACAAAGTTTTAAGGTTTCAGATGTTCTTTGAAAATGAATTATTCATTCCTGAAATCTGAAAAAATAAAGCTTTTATTCTATTTTAGATCCTTTTGTTAAATCTGTTAATCTGTTTATAATCTCATTCTGATCCTTTTTAATCAGTAAAGATTATGGTAGCATACTGGTTTAGTTATGATATTGGTTGATTGGCTTCAATAGGTAAGGAAAAAAAGCCAGTACACCGTACATGTTTAAAGGGAATACAAAAGCTATCTACCACACTATGTTAAATAGCCATATACACAGAAATGTTTAAGTTTTGGGAATAGAGCTAGTCATATTTCTTGAGGCTGAGAGATAGTAAAACCATTTGGTCCATTTAAGAACTGGTTTGTTCAAAGAATTAGCTCATATTATTTAGCATCTTGCCTATTTTATGTCTTCTCAAGAAGTTCAGGGGCTGCAAGCCTGGAACCTATTGGAGTACTTGGTAATGTGTTGAGTGCCAACACTTTCCTACCATAGCTCTTACTCCTCAAGTCTTTCGGATGCACAGGATACTGTCTTGGACTTTCTGTAACTTCTTGTAGCAATATTGACAACTTCCTTATCAGTACTACATTTACTTCCTGTTTTGCATTGGAGAAGTTCAAGCTAAACAAGCAAATAAATAAATAAAACCCTGATATGATTCTGGCCTATCTAACTGTATGGGAAAAGTTTCTCTGTAGCTTGCTGCTTATGGTATGAAATTCCTTCAGCCTTGCTAAACAGAGTGTCTACCTGGGTTCCTGCTGATTTTGCATGCTTTAGTCTTGTCCAATGCCAAGAGTGACCTGTCTCATAAGTTCATCTGCTCACTGCAATCTGTGGCTTTTAAAAATTTCTGTATTTGTTTTATGTGGCAAGGTTTCCATGGCAGGTGGGTGGGCTATAAGGGCGGTTTCTGGTGAGAAGACACCAGAAACTGCTCCTATGTTGGACGGAGATAGTTCCAGCTGGCTCCAAGATGAACCTGCTGCTGGCCAAACCTGATGTTACAGAGCTACTGCCATAACACATGTAAGAAAGGGTGAAAAGCACTGTATGCCAGCAGCTGGGAGAGAGGAGTAAGAATATGTGAGAGAACAAGGTCCCTGAAGACAGAGGGTGAGGAGGGTGCCAGAGCAGAGATCTCCCTGTCCTTATCTCAACCCATAAGGTTTTATCATATTTTCTCTCTGTTCTGTTGATGGAGTAGGATTGATAGAGTTGCTTGTTGGGCACCTGGCAGCCAGCCGAGGTAAACTCATAACATTTTTCTCATAAAGGGGGGAAAAGTCAGTAACTACTTACCCAGGGTTAAACTTGTCCCCCAAGGGTATATCTTGGTCAAACACATCCACAGACTATATTCTAGTTAAAACACAAGAACGATCTGATTCCAAACAATCTTTGCATATTGAAAATGTATAAGGTCTAGATATTAAATATTAGCTATATATAAATGTATAAATGGGTTTATTGGTTTGGGGTGTGTGTGCATGTTTCCAGCTCTTTATTGGTGCTCTCTGTGCAACCAGCAAGAACAGAACATGAAGCCCAGAGTCAAAGGGTTACAGAAGCATAAATAAGTATACAGAGGGACAGCAAAGAAAAGGAAAGGTGAAATTTTTCTTGTGTGTTTTTTCTACAGGGTGAAACTTGGTTGCAAGAGTTACTAGTTCAAATATCTCAGGTCCCTGGGAAGTAAGTTCCAAGTGCTAACTCTGAAACATGAACTCCCAGAGACCACTCTGACCAGAGGTACTTTCTCTTGAAGAAAGAACTAAAAATTTTTGTCAATTTAAGGGTTATCACAGTGTAAAAAAAAGTATCAAATGTAGTAGTAATCACCATTATGCCAAGTAGATATTATTAAGGTGGCTTAAATGTCACACTAACATGTCTTTCTGTTTATTCTTTGCTCTTTAAGATAAATACTAGCCCTAACTCAGTGGTTCACAGAACATCACTCCTCTGAACTACAGTGTATTTTGTCCTTGAATTCTTCTTCATATATCTGTCATCTTTGACAAAGTATCAGACACTTCTCAGCAGAATTGATTATTTATAAATATATCTAATATTTTGAAAAACATGTGAGGTTTTTGAGGTGAGAATCACATGAAAAAAATGAAACTATGTAGTATTACTGGTGAATATTGATTACTTATGAAATGAAAAGTTGATCTATACTTTTACAAAGGATCGTCTCCTTTCAGCTTCCTATATCTATGTTTATAGTCTATTAATCTAGAATTCAGCACCTGGTTGCTACCGCTATTTCATTAAAGCTTGTACAAATCATGGACGGTCATGTCAGTGACACAGTTTTGACTGCCCCCAAGCTGCTGATTATTTTTTTAGGTTCTATTTAATTCTCTCTTGTTTTCAAGAAAGTCATGTGTGCCTGCAAATGATGTGTAATGTTTGTTATTTCTGGATGAATGCACTTAATTATCTCTAAAAATCATTTAATCAACAGATGTCTCCTCCTTCTTCCCTTGTACTAATCATTCTCCATATTTGTGAAACTTTTTTTTCTTTCCTGAATCCTTGTGTTCCCTTTTTTCTTAGCTCTAAAGGTTTTCTCCTTCAGGGCAAAGCTCTCTCTAAAAACCAAAAATTGTGTAGCTGTTTAAAACACACCATAAAAGCTTCGTGAACATTCCCTGGTGTATGTTTGAATACATCCATGAGATCTGTCCAGACAGCTTAAAAGAAAAAAATAGGAAAAAAAAGAATCACATGATTTTAGTAATTGCTACAGTGTGTTGTAACAACTAATGCTTCAAAATACCCTACGGTGCTAATAGCACTTCACTATGTGCAAGAGATGAAAATTTTGTAGGGTCCGCAAATCAGGAGGTGTAAAAAGGAGAACTTACCCTCACAAGATTAACATCACAATAATAGGTGTTATGCTTTCTGGTAAATCTCAATGACAATATGAGTAAAATATTTAGAATTATCCTTCAAACTGAATATATAAATAAAAAACATTGCCTTTGCAAAATGACTGTTAATATTGTGGAATAACCGCATTTTTTTAATTGAAACATAACTTTTTAAGTGTTGATACTACAATATTTTAATCTATTGCTATTATAGCACCTGTGAAATGAACAGAAGTACTAATGATGAAAAATGGGTATATATTGTTTACATAGTATGGAAGAAAGCTAAGAAAATTCTGCTTTTGTGTTTCAAAGAAGTGAAAGCCTCTAACATGACCACTTAGGTCATAAAAAATTCCAGAACATAGTTACCTAAGATTGCTTAAATGGCTGCAACTGTCCAATTTGAAAGAATTATTTTCATGCTTTTGGCCAAATATAAAGCTGAAATTATGATCAGTCTGAAAGACAAAGCAATGACACAGTTTGAAAACTACATTTCTTTTTAGAATCTGTTGATTCACAGAAATGCCCTATAGGCTTGTTGACATAAAATTCAGCCTCCTAAAGAAATATAGACATAATATTACAGAAATAGAATTTTTTGACAGAACATCCTAACAAGTGTTTTTCAGCCCCATGATCAATAGGATTTCTCCACCCTTTTTTTGTATTTTAACCTTAGTGTGTCATTTATCCATTTCTACAAATCCATCTAACAACCTTATGCACTCATATAAATGAGAACTTTAGACAGCTTGTTATCTTAATGTATGTAGGCTTATTTTTCCTGGACCCTTCATTCCAGTATATATTATGAGAGGGGATGCTTTACCGTACCTACTTATTTCAGTATTAGTGCTACTTATCACTATATTATTATTGCCTATGGTGCCTAAAAATGTTTACTGTGCCTCAAGACTTTACATGGCACATATTAAGACAATTGCCGATTCTCTACAGAGCTGACATTGCAAATACAGAATAGGTGTTTATAATGTTTGTTACAAGGTAGGTACTTCATAGGATAAAATACAAACATTCATACTCCATCATAAATTACTCTGTGGAGTGAGTCTCCCATCACAGGCAATAAAGAGAAATAGGTAAACTTAAATTGCATACCAGATTTAGAGGTCTGACCCAAATAAAACATAATGCAACATATATATGGATATTTTCCTCCATTAAGTACAATAAATGATACCAGCTCTCACAGAGACTTCTACGGTGTAGACATTGTAAGTGACATGAAATAAATCCAAGTCATGGAAGAATTAAGCTGTTCTTAAGGACACTGTGGATGTTTCTACAGCTAAAAAATCTATTGAGGAAAAGATAAAAATAACATCTTTTAGCATTTCATGGCTTAAATACTTTAATATTTTATATCAGGTTTTTAGTAGAAAATATCTGCATCATAATCTGTATAGTAAATGCATATCTGGACTATACTGTATAATTTTGCTAGTACAGGCATTTTGGAGAAAATGTCTGAGCTGTTAAAACCAGATATTTTGTTTGTTTACCTAATACTATAGAGGGAAATTGTCCAAATTTGTTAATATAAAAATTTCCTTTTTGGCATACCGATCTGTACACATGGGCTCTGCTCATATAGCTATGGTGGCTCTGTATTCTTATTGTGGTGACTGTAGAATATTTAAGCCTCTCAGGAAAACAATTGCAGAAATCAGAAAAGAAATCTAATTTACATGGGCCCCAAGTTCCCCAAACACAGTCCCCCTGTTAAGAGTCAGTTTGAATGATACTCTGGTGATAGTCAACCTTAAATACAAATGTTATACCTTAAGGAGTAACGGATACTATCAAAGAATGGATGCAACGTATTCATAATGTATTGAAATATCTGTCTGACATGGTTATCTTCAAGACATACACCTCCCCTCCTCCCCCACCCCTCCAATTTCAATTATTAACTCTTTGTCTGGTAACCAAAATGCTACATGAGGCAGAGTTTAAATTATTCTGTAGTAATAGGACTATTGTACATTTACTGATTGAGACATTGGACAAATGACATGGTTTTTAGCCTCCTTTTATGGATCCTAGGGAGCTATCACACCTAGAAAACTCTACTTATTGAAATGCAGAGCAGCCATCTTTAGATATGAACAAGTGGGAATTTTAGGGTTATTCTTGTCATCACTCATCAGATTTCACCAGCTAAATATTCTGTGTACAGCAATCTCATCTATCCTTTCACACAGTCAACAGAGAAATAATAGAATTTTTGCAAAATATAGATCATCAGCATAGGAAGAAATTTAGGATCTATAGAGGAGAAAATCATCTTCTTGCAGTTAGCCTCCTAAATAAGTAGCACCTTTTATAGTGATCTTAACAGTTTCTCACAATGTGAGAATGGTTTGGGGCCCTCCTCAACAACTTTACTTTGAAGCTGATTGCAGATCTTGTTCCTCAGGTACTTGTACTGAATGTAAGCTCACAAGCAACCTTGAGAAAACATTTCTTTGTCTCTGCTCTCGAGTTTGAAGCACTGGCAAGAAGAAAATGGGGAGAAAAATGAGCAAAGAAAGTATAACTGATTTGCTGATGAAAACATGGTTACATAAGGAAGAAGACCCTTCCATCTGGCTGTATTAATTGTTGACTAATTTAACATTTACAAACTGATTCCACAGGATTTAATACAATATCAGCAGTGACTTAATTATAGATCCAAGAGGGCAGCATTCATACTATATATGCTATAGAGTGCTTAATTCAATGCATACACACAAAGATGAATATACATAGAAGGACAAAGGTGTACCTGTCAAAAATTCCCTTCAAGTTTGGTGAAATTCATTTAATGTCTGCTTTTCTCAATGAGTGGGGGTTGAGCCCTAATGAGTGGGTGTATCAGCCCAGGCCACATCATTGACTTTCAGTGACAGTCCTCCGAACTTTGCAAACCTGAGAATTTAGCAGTTCTGAAAAGTATACCACACAGGGGAAGGTGATGGACACAGACTACTGCTGTCCAGGAGAGGTCAAACAACCTTGTTGAGAACCACCATTTATAGGGTCTCAAGATGATTGGCTTTAGTCATCAGTCAATTTCTGTCCTGACCAACATCCTAATAAGTAACTTCTGACATTTTTTAAAAGTCCAGTAACAATGGTACCATTCTACTTGGGCTACAATTCAGGTAAGTGATCTTCCAAGGCTGTTGAGGATGAGTGATGATTTCTTATTCCCCTCCTTGGTCAGACAGCAGAAGTCCCCACTTTAGCCATGTGAGAGTTCCTGGTACTGTCAAAGGACACTTCACTGCCCAACTCATTGCACACACGCCAATGGCTAATGAGATCTCCTGAAATTGTAGAATGGTCCGAAGAATGAGGGTAGTGTATGCACCACCACAGATACAGACACATGGAAACATGGGCACACACAGAGGACAAGGACACAGCCACAGCTGTTGCCACAATGCCTCCGGCAGGGGCACCGGGCATCCGCTCGCGGTTCCAGGGGCTGGCCGGCTGCTTTGGAGGCATGGGAGGGCTGGTGAAGGTCCAGCAGGGTATCACCTAACCCAANTAGCCATAGCACACCGCAACAAGCTGTGGCTACACAGATGTCCACGACCCCCAGCCACCCTCACTTTTGGGAGTCACACGAGACAGAGGCCTAGATGGCCACATCTCCTCCTCTTCTTGGGCTGGCAGAGGCAGAAGGTCGCTAGTGCAGCACACACACCACATTCCCCAGCTTCACAAACACATGCATTTGTGGTTTCCCCAAGCACTGGCACCATCCCTGACCCAGGGTCTGGAGATTAAAGATGCTGCTGGCTCTTGTAGCTGACACCAAGACCCCACTGGCTCCAGGAGCAGACATCGAGGGCCAGGGGTGCTAACAGCCCCAGTCTGAGTCCAGCAGCTGGCACCCATTCCCCTCATGCTGGTTGCCCCAGTAGCTGGCACTGAGTCCTTGAAGCACTGGCACACATAGGATAGTGAGATTATGCAGAGGTCATTAAGAAAGGATACAATCAAGCAGGACAGACTGCAGAGATCCAGGTGCATAGCTCAGCCAAGCAGGCACACTAAAGGGTTGTGTTTGTCACCCTAACCCTTTTATAAGTTTTCCTGTCCCTGTTTTTTTCAGAGGACATTCTGGGTTTTCAGAGTCAGAAAGAAAAAAATGAAAATACACAGGGGTTTATGGAAAAGATACAGAGAGACTTTGTACTGATGTCCATAGTGACAGCACAAGGTAATGACTTCGAACTGAAAGCAGGTGACTTAACTTGGATATAAGGAAGAAACTTTTTACAATGAGTGTGATGACACACTGGAACAGGTTGTCCAGGGAAATTGTGGATGCCTTGTCATGGGCCATATTCAAGGACAGCTTGGGTGGGACTTTGAGAAAACTGGTCCAGTGAAAGATGTCCCTGCTTATGGCAGATGATCTCTAAAGGGCCCTTCCAGCTCAAAACATTGTGTGATTCTGTGATTCCGTGAGCCTAATATTCCAACTAGAAAGGACCAGCAAATGCATAATGGGACTTTAGACCAACAATTTTAAACAGACTTTAAATATAATTTATTTAATTTTATGTGAAGACATATGAGCTGCACAAACTTAATTCTGAAGGTATCACCTAGTCTAAACTCTACTCCATGAAACCTTTTATTATCTATACTGTCAGCAATTGTTACAAGGAACAACATGTTTTTGTTCATCCTCATTTCCAACACCCACAAATTTCCCATAAAATTATTAAGTTATTGCATTGTAAATTTTGTGAAATTTAAGTAATCTCTGAACAGAAGTTTTAGCCTTCCTTTTTGAGGGCTCTGACACTTTGACCCTCCTAGCACTGTGGTCTATTCAGATTATCTGAGAACGGTAATTATGAAAATGTCTTTTTTATGTTAATTCACATTCACCTTGGACTTATTTCGCAAAGGTACAAATAATTACACTTGTTGAAAACTGATGGAGAATAGAGCCCAATTGGTTTCATTTACACCTATGTGATGCAAGTGAGTATACCACAGAGTGCAAGAAATTAAATAGAACAGCAAATGATGGTGTAGGTTTCATAGAATGCATAATAAAGTATTTTATTCTCTGTTTTCATGCCTTCCCTAGCTATGCATGTGAAAAGGAATGGAAGAAGGAATTTTATACTGGGTTTTCTGTATTATTAAGGTAAGGAGAAAAAAAAATCTCCTGTACGATTCATATGAGATATCAGTTAAAGTGATGCAGATCTAATTCTGATTCAGATTGTATACTGCCTTGAAAAAATTTGGTCCCCATCCTGAATCTTTTGTGCTCATTTTTGGAACTGAGAGCATTATCCTCAGTCGTGCAATAGAAACAATTTGTTCCAGGGTCCTTAGCCAGTAATGTTCCAGAAACAAGATGAACTACAAGCAATTCTCCCAATACATTTATCAGAACAATGTGATACACGCCCAAGTGCAATAGTAGCAGCAAAGCACTGATGATATTTCTAAAGCACGACTTAATTAAGTTGTTGTTGATGCAGTAAATACAGCATCAGATTCCCAGGCCTGTCCTGCTGTGCTGAGGGACTTAAGAGTGACATAGCAGACATTGGTAACAAGGACATGCTTCAGGCATAATGAAGAAATCCTGGGGGGGGAAAAATTCAAGCAAATGAGGGAACAAAAGGAACCCATGACAGATAATTTAGAACAAGATATTGGATCAAAAGCTATTTTTATTTCTTTTCATGCAATTGAAATTTCTAAGGAAAACTATTGCAATAGAAATGAGGGGAATGAGGATTCTATGCCAAGAGAAAGACAGTAACAATAACAAACAAATAAGAATGTGAATAAACTTGAACTAAGTTACACTAAATCTTTCATTTGCACTAAACTAAAATAAACTAAGCCTTTCTGTGACAAGTGGTATTCCTCAGGGACTGATCCATATTGGGACCAGTGTTAATTAATATTTTCACTAATGACAGAGAGGGATCCAGTACACCCTCAGCAAATTTGAAGATGGCACCAAGCTGAGTGGTCTTGTTGACACACCTGAAGGATGAGATGCCATCCAGAGAGACCTGGACAAGCTTGAGAAGTGGATGTATGGGGAAGGATCTCATGCAGTTTAATAAGACCAAGCAGAAGGTGCTGCACCCCGGGTTGAGGCAAACCCTGGTATTAACACAGGCTAGGGGATGAACAGATTGAGAGCAGCCCTGACTAGGACTGGAGGGTGCTGGTGAGTGAGAGGCTGGACATGACCCAGCCATGGGCACTCACAGCCCAGAAAGCCAAACGTGTCCTGGGCTGCATCCAAAGCAGCGTGGGCAGCAGGGCCAGGGAGGGGATTCTGCCCATCTGCTCTGCTATGGTGAGATCCCACCTGGAACACTGCATCCAGCTCTGGGGTCCCAGCACAGGAAGGACACAGTCCTGCTGGAGTGAGGCCAGAGGAGGCCACCAAGATGACCGACCCTGAGATCAGCTCAGTTGGTTAGAGCATGGTGCTAATTATGTCAAGGTCACAGGTTTGATCACCAGTCAGGCCATTTGCTTAAGAGTAGGACTTGATAATCCTTGTGGGTTCCTTCCAACCCAGAATATTCTGTGATTAGAGGTATGGAACATATCTTCTATGAAGGAAGGCTGAGAGAATTGGGATTGTTCAGCCTGGAGAAGAGGCGGCTTTGGCATGACCTAATTGTGGCCTCCCAATTCCTGAGGAAAGCCTACAAGAAAGATGGAGAGGGACTTTTTACAAGGGTAGGTAGTGGTAGGACAGGAAAAAATGCTTTTGAACTGAAAATGTTTAGATGAAATGTTAGAAAGAGATTCTTTAACCTGAGGGTAGTAAGACACTGGAACAGGTTGGTCAGAGAAGTAGTGTCTGCCTGGGAGTGTTTAAGGCTAGATTAGATGGGGCTCTGAGCAAACTGGTCTAGTTGAAGATGTCCCTGATCATTGCAAAGAGTTTGGACTAGATCTTTAAAGGCCCTTTACAGCCCAAACTGTGCTATTTTTAATGGAAATACTAATGATAATTTAATTTATGTTGCTTTCATAAGGACTAAGAATGATATATTGGAAGAAAAAGTCCATAGTATTTGCAAACGTATTTCTCAGCTTCCAAGCTTACCTGAGTATAAAAACTGTAGTGGTTCTTTCTGCAACACTTTCAGCAGATGCAGGTATGACTTGCTGTCCCTTGTCAGTGATGCTAAGGACTGACATATTCCTGTTCATGTAATTTAGATAGAAAATCCAGCATAGATATATTTGCTTGTGCTTGATTTCATAACTAGGGATGCTGTGGATGAATAACGTTTTCTATCCACCTGAAGGAAATAAGAATCACAACAGTTGGCTTTAGAAAGCAATGTTTTTTAAAATTATTATTATTATTACTATTATTACTACTACTACTACTGCTGCTGCTGCTACTACTTAACTCCCTGGCAGCTTAAAGCATTTGATTACATGGAAACATATCACTTAATAATTCTGTGGGTTGTATCCTTCATCTGATGCTGTGATGGAACTGGTGTGTGATCAGTGAATGGCATAAATTTGACATTTATTGAATTTTAGCAATTCTACATTCCAGATTACAATCTAATTTTTTCAATGTATTTTGTTTAAAAAAATGTACTTCATATTTTCCTAATGCTATTTTTAATCTATGCAAGTATTTCTTTTTTTTCTTTTTTTCTTTTCCTTGCCCCCCTCTGATAAGTTGTGTTCACAAATTGATTTTTGATATAATGTTTCTATACTGATGTATAGAAAAATCTCCATGTACAGTGTTTCATGAAATAATAAGCATATTGCATTTATAAAGCACTGAATGGAATCTTGCATTTAAAAATAACTTTCTTTTCTGGTATTGCTTTAACAAGTAGATCCATGAGCCCTGTAAGTGACAAAAGAAAAGTGTCCTATTCACTGATCAAAGCACTACCAGAGATTTATAAATTTATATATGATGTTACTGTCAAAGATTTTTGGTTTCAAACCACATTGAAGAGGGGCACACAGACACACAGTTGGACATATAAGCACATCTGCACACCATTTAAGCAAGCTGCATTGTGAGTTGGTAAATCTCAGTATCCTAGATATCCACCTGAAGAAAAAAAAACTTGATTCCCTGATACAGGAGTCTTTAATAAATGTTAAGAAAATAAGTGCACATTTTCAGGTTGTACAATTTGGATATTAAACTGTTAAGATATTAAACTTAATGAAAAAAATTAAATTTTAAGGTTTAAATTTTGAAAGTTTTCCTTTAAATTTAAGTGTCTTTTGAGAGATTTAACTAGGTTTTATTCTTTTGGGGGTTTTATATATGTACTAAATATGACATATTGTGAAAAGTCCTTATCTAGGGAACCATATCATCCTAAATCTACCAGTCTTTGTAATGTCTCTAAGAAGTCTGAAGTATTAAATCATAATGAATAGCATTTCTAACAACACCACCATCTTTTATAACCACATTGTTTTACATGCAACTGAGTGGCTATTTGCATTAATATTTAACACATTTGCCAGTGTTACACTTTCAATGACTAATGTAATCTCTAAACATTGAATTCTTAGGCCTGGGATTTCTGAGGAACTGCAGTGGCTTTTCATCTGACATCTCATCTAGTAACTCCTGCCAAAAGGGCAGTGTTGCACTTACACTTCTTTATAGCTCCTATCTTCTGTAGAAAGTCTGGAACTACTTCATAGAGAACTCTGCAGGATGCTTTCAGTTTTTCCTTTGAGGAATTTCAAAGATATTTTCCTTCCAATAGGAAATCTCTATATTTTTATGACACTTTCACCAGGGGAGCACTGTGGCACACATGACAGGGGACACTGTAATATGCTTGCGATGAGATACTGTATTGCTGTTATTGAGGTTAATCATTTGGTGGTTTTGGATAGCACTTAAAATTTTTGACTGAAGATCTCATTCATGTTGTTTTTTCCCAGTGCTTCCAAATAAATCTTCAAGGCCTGCATTTGTCTGAAATAGACATAATAACACCTTTTAGACATAGAAGGTAGAAATTAACATTTTTTTATTCGTGCCAGATTTTTGTTCATTAACTAAGTTCATCACTACTTTTCTCCAAATATTTAGAACTAAAAGATAGGTAAATTAATAACTAACTAGGAACATTTTTGAGATCATGCTTTCATATGCATCAAATTGAACCTACTTTCTTTAGCAAGCTTTTGAAACACATGGTTGATTAAATTGCTGTCCATTTCTAGTACATTTACAAATGAAATTGTATCCTGGTTAATAACTCATTTCCATTTCTGATGAAAGGCAATAGTGTTTGCACTGACTAGATGGTTCTCAGGATACTTGGAACTCTTCTCTCCTTAGTCTTGGCTCAACTACTTTTAATTTGTAAGAATTCCCTAGTGGTAATGGCATCCCTGGCTCCCATTTTAGCAGTATAGGCATAGCCCATCAGACAGGCTAGAAGAATTTGAGAGAAATCTGTCTGACATGCAGGAAATATAGTATCTGAACCTTATGGCAGGCCACAGGTGCTAAGGAGAGCAAGGCTAGATTGTGTTCATCTCAGAACTGTAGAAGGGACATTCTGACTTGTTAGATAAGAAGGGTGGGGAAGAAAGAAGTGCCTGAAAGGGTAATGGGATGAAATCAGGCTGGAGTAAGGACAGAGGCAATACACAAGGGGATACTCTAAGAGGATAAAGAGTTCAATCAAGAGATGAAATAGTGCTGCGGTGCTCTCCGGGGGTGGGGAGGGCACCGCGCGTCCGTCCGCGTTTCCAGGGACTGTTCAGGCTGCTCCAAGGCACGGGTGGGCTGGGGAAGTTCCTGTAGGGGTTCACTTAACTTATTGATGTTCCAGGCGCTCCGAAGAAGGAGAGACAAGGCGGAGGGACGTTCCCAGATGGTTTATTTGGCACTGGATTGTGCCGGGGAGGCACTGACACAGCGTATTACATAAATACTGGCAGGAGGGGGCGGGGGGAGGGTACAACATCTAAGAGGGGGAGAGAGCTAGGTTTGAATTTGGTGGGCTTTGTGTAGGATTACACAATACAGAGCCCTCCGGGGGGGTGGAGAACCGATACCGAGAGGGGGGGAGGGTACATAGCAGAGCCTGGCCATTTGATGGACGGAAACTGGCCAGAGCACACCGCAACAAAATAGGATCCCAGGTTTGTTAGCCCTATAAATTTTCTTATAACAGGTAATATTAACCCCGCAGGATGATAAACCTCATATAAAAGGACTGGGGTTTTTTAAGGATAAAATTTCATTATTTGATAACTGTATAGAATGATGAAGGAGAATACTGAAGTAGTCTGTGATGGATTTGTTCATGTACAGCGTCAGTGATGGTGACATGAAACTTGATCAAGTCAGACTTGGAAATAAGTACATATAACTAACATGTAGAACACACTGAAATCTTCTCAACTTCCTGGAGTATGGGACTACTCAAACTAAGCAGTCTTAGGACATGTACAGCATCTGCTAACCACTTTCTTTCTTAGAAAAATACAGAAATAAAGACAAAACTGACCAAGGTTGAAACAAAAGCTGAGGCTTGCATAAGTTTGATAAAAGTCTACTTTAGAGTTAAGTGTTCACATTTACAGAGAACTTAAGATAATACCCTTAAATTTTGATGTATTTGGTTCAATGCTTCTTTAAAATATTTAATACACGATGCTGCAAGAATCATTGCACCAAATTCACAGACCAACCACATAGATGACAGCAATAACAGGATTTATATTTCTCAGGATAAAAACAGTAATGACAGTAAGCTATTGCTTACTGTATGGGGTAACTCTAGGGGTAGATACTAAGAGAAAACAAGTGGGAAGAAAAAAGTCTTTCATAACTGCAAGACTTAAAAGCTAGTTATCCAGATTCTTCCTATATTCTGTGATTCAAACTATAACCTTAGAACAAATCTTTCAATAACAGACTTATCCTACTGCCAAACAGAAGAAATTTACTGTGGTATGTCTTTGCCTAGCTTGAAGAAAAGATTAGACATTTAATCACAATGCAAATCTAAGAAAAAAAAAAAAAAGATCTACTGGCTCTGGCTGGGATGGAGTAAATTTCCTATCATCGCCTCTATGGTACTGTGGTTTGGATTTGTGACAAGAACAGTGTTGATAACACACCAATATTTTTGCTATTGCTGAAAAACACTTGCACAGCATCAAAGGTTTTTTTGTTGTTTTTTTTTTCCACTTTGTCCCATAAGTGAGAAGGCTGCTTGTCAGTGGGGTGTAGTGAATAAATTACTTCTTTGCTTGCATACTCAACTCTTTTTTTAACCTATTGAACAGTCTCTCTTAGTCCATGAGGCTTCTTCCCTTCCACTTTTTCCCCCACACTACAGGAGAGGAGTGAGCAAGTGTGGGTGCCTAAATGCTGGCAAGAATCAATCTACCACAAATGTAGATGTAAAAGATTAAATATTTACTCAGTGTGAGGTTTCTTTACTTCCATGATTGTTTTCATAAGCATATGCTTGTTTTATTGTTGATAGTATTGTACTCATGCTAGATTTCAGTATTTTATTTTAGTGAGAACCTCTCTTTAGTTCAAACAGAGTTAGGTATTGACTGAAGCAGGAGAAGAAAGCAATGCAAAACTAACAAGGGAGAGAATGGATAGCTGAGAAGTATGTTCAGTACAAGGTAGCAAACAGGCACAAATACTTTTTATTGTAAACTCTTCTACACCAAACAAGGTAGAACAATCCCTGCTGTCAATAATCATGAAGAAGAGGCAAGTAAGAGCTGTTACCTGAAAAAAAAATGCTGAAAACCTGAGGGAAAAATTAATACAAATTTTCTCCTGCAACATTTTAAAATTGATATTTTAAGCAGAATTTAATGCTCAATGAAGGAATGAAGAGTTCATAGTTACAAACCCCTAAGTGTATTTTGAGATGCTCTTTAGGCATACTGGTTTGTGCCAGTCACTTTCATGAACACATTATGCCAAGTAAGTCAAGTTGAAGACTGGCACTTTGTCACTGTTTTACCATGATCAATCAGAAAGTACTTCTAACACATTTTTCATCCTTTTTTCCTTTAAAAAATACTAATATTTAAAGTTCTCTTAAAGTAGCCTTAAACATAAAATTAAAATTATAAACCTAAATCTGAGAAAAATGAAACTGCAAATTGTGCATTCTCCTGAGCCAGGACAACAGTGTTGTGTAGACACTTGTGCATGTGTTCCTTCATTCTACTTAGAATTTACAGCTCCACCTGCTTTAGGTTTTAGATGATAAAAGACTAGGAAGTTTTCACAGGAAAAGTTACTTACTCTTTTTTCAGTCTTTGCAGTTAAAATTTCAGTCACAGATATTCTCTAAACTTGCTTCCAGTAAATTTACTAGTATGTGTATATGGAATGTGATTGGATTACCTTCACTCCACACATCCTCTCTTTGTAACAAAAGGACATGGAAGGCACCCACAGATATTTTTTTGTTATCTATTGTAGTTTCTGTAGACATTCTTTCCATTATCTGGAGAAGCACATCTTTGGTGCAATGGAAAAATGCTAGCTCTATAGCTGACACACAGCAGTTTTCAGGACCCTTAGTTTTTTCCTTAAAGCAGACTTTTTTTTTCCTGTCACCTAAAATCTGCAATACACTAAAAAACTCCACCTTCTTTAATTATTATTTAAGTATTAAGACTAAGACCTCAATTTTTATTTTAGAATTACATTATTACTGAAAAACAGTACTGATGATCTATTTTAGATAAGAATTAGCAAAAGAGATCTAAAATATTCTTTAGATATCTAATCTTTTGGGAATTATATGTCACCTAAAGTACATATACATGGAGGCCATTCTCCACAATCTGTTTCCTGAATTCTTTTTCTGTATCTCAGTGCCTTTTTCAGAGTGTTACAAAATTGTTCATTCTACAGTTTTAAATAGCTCATCTATTTTCTAGATACCATTTGAAATAGAACCCCTGTGGTCCAGGAAAACCAGAAGAAAATGTTTTGAACTAGTATGCCAACTATCAGAGAGTTCTGACAGCAGTGTGCAAAATAATATAATGGAAAACTCTTTCACTTTCACCTGTTTCCTCTTGAGGTGATCAGCAAGAACTCATTAACAGAACTTCCCATAAACTTCCCATACCATTTTGTAAGTGTTGTTCCAACAGGCTATGGTGATGTTTTAATAGGACTTTCATCTAAAAAGAAGAGAAAAAGATGCTTGAAAGATGAATGGTATAAGCTCTCACTTTATTCAATGTAACCCTACTATATTGCAGGGTTTATGGGACATATTGAGGTAAAAACTGTATGTACTTTAATAATAAAGGTATATCCCTGTGGTATATCCCTGTACAGTTTACTTAAGGGATGGAAATACTTCACTACAGTCAGTGTCTCTAGTAAGCACTTATTTGAAAGCTGTATGAATTTTAAATAGATGTGGTTAAAGCAAATAACCAAGCTAAAGTTCATGTCAAATGATGGGTCATAAGATTAATTTAGAATTCAGTTTCTGTTTAAAAGGCAGCATGTGTTCAAGGCCAGAATGAGGATAGAATTTAGATGTTCCAAGATTTTGCATATTGTGACAACATCATAACCACGGGGTCTAGAAACTTAAAAATACTTACTCTTTTCCTGAAGCTTTTAATATACTGGATTAAAACTTTATTATTATGGATAATGGCAGTCTGATTTTTACTTTTGAAGAAACAGAAATTTAAAAGGTACTCCAGTCATCTTTGGACCTAACCCCAAATCATAAAACGATGAAGGAATTTAAACCAAAGTAATCAAATTAGCTTTTTGTTTTCTTTTTTAATGTTTCCAGTATTGTTCTTGAAATGTATCACTTTTAGTAAAAAGCTATTAGGTTCATCTGTGGATTAGAACTTTAATGTCTGATTTACAGATCTATGACTTTTAAATTAACTTCCTTCAAAAAATACTACTTTAAAAAGATAACCATCTCAATTTAAAGAAAGACCTGTGCTTGTTTTTAAAACAGTTGAAACTTCTCAAATACAGCAGAATTTATCTGTTATATACAGATATGACTAGTACTGAACAAAATACCTGAAATATATGTTAAAGTCCTTTATGTGTTCAAACTACAACTATATTAGCTTGCTCAAGAGAAACATTGATATAATTAGTCAATGTAATCAGAAAAGAAAAATAAATACTGTGCCATAGAAACTGTAAAACCACATGTTTTTAAGCAGTAAGTTTATTAGAACTGTAGCAGAGGTAATATAATTTTCTGTATATTAAGTCTGGCTACCAGAGTGCTGGGCATTTCTTAAAGGTTCCTTAGTAGGAACCAGTGATTTCTTGTTCTATCATTGATCTATTACATAAAAAGACACTCAGAATAAAAGATTTTCAGCTATTGAGATGGACACTTCAAGAAGCCATTCAAAAATCTTTGTAAATAGAGCCTCTAATAAGAACTTTCCATTATTAGATATTATTTGTAACTGCATTCTCCAAGACAAATCTCTGAAAACCAGACTGTAGACAAGCACAAGTTATGGGGTTCAAATTAGGAGTAACTGCACAGAATCTTATATCATGCAGAAGGTTAGACTAGATATTTTGATGATCCTTTCTGGTCTGATAATCCATGAATAGATGAATTTTTGAGGTTTTAATTTTACTCCTCATTACAAACCTTCACACTGGTGGTGCATTGATACAACATTGGTAGCACAAAATGAGAAACTTTAAAACAATCTTTTTTATTACTTGGCAATTAAGAATATTCCCATGTTTCTAGCCAAATAATCCTAAAATTTTTATGTATTTCAAAGAAAATTATTCTCTTTATTTTTCCTTCCCCAAAGCATTTTGTATTCATTCTCAAAATTAGGTTGGCAGCTTTTGCAAGTGCATGAGCATCTAAACACTTTAATGATGTTGGAATGTGTTATGTGATCTTTGAAAGAGGAAAATTAACAATAGAATACAAGGAATTTTAGGTAGCAATTAGGCTGTGTCCTTTGACAGACAAATTTGGGCAAATAATCTGGTAATCAATGTGGTTAATAATACCAGACAGTTGCACAGTTAGGACTGTGGTTGCTCAGATCCCATAATTCAATTAGCAAATATCAGTAATATGTGGGAATTACAGACAGGAGATAGAAAGTTCAAATGTGTTTCCTATAAGCTTCTGTGATTCAGCTGCAGTTTGTGGGCATTTCAGATTTACAGTTTATTTTGAGCTTTGTTATTTGCACTTTCTTTTATCCAAGTTGCCAGCCATGTGAGAAGAACAGAACAATCTGCCTGTGCTAATGCAGTATGTAGGCTTTGCTATGTACCTACTTAGAGGTAATGGCTATTGATTTCCTTTATGAGAGTCTCTGGTTTTTTATAAGACATGTAAGGTAGCATATCAATTCTGTACTGATTTAAAGCCCTGTGCCAAAACTACAGACCATTCTGAATAGATTGTTGGCTCAATACCATGACAAAATTGTACTTAGAGAAGGAATATTTAGCTGATTGGAACCTTATTTGTATATCCCTGGGAGTCCAAAACAAGCAGAAAGTCATTCTTAACAATAACAATTTTCTCTTAACATATTCAGCAAAAATGATAGGCCGACTATTCAGTATCTACAAAAATAAAAATATCTGAATGCTATCAAGGTTATATTTCCCCTACCCTTTCTCTACATCCTCCTCCCCCTTTTTGTTTCTTTATTTATAGAGAAGTTGTGCTGCAAAGAGTAATTTCATGTCTGTCTGAAACATGTGTTATTACATTAAACAAAAAAACATGTGTAAGGGGAAAGACTGGAGCAGTCTTAATGGAAGGAATAGCTGTTAGACTGAGTCCAAATGGGGAAAACCCTCAAATTACTGCATACTAGTGAGCCAATAATACTGTTTATAAACATATTTGTCTCCAATTTAGACAGCTGACACTGTAAAACCAAATGCATCTGAGCTTCTTAATATAGTCCGTGTATCACAGTACAAGTTGCTGGACTTCTAAGAGTGAGTTACAGACCTACTTCTTTACTTTCTTTCTCTTAGTGAACTAGTTTATTGCAGTCTGGAAGTAAGTATGGTTTATTTAAAAATTTTTTCTTATTCCATTTTGCTGTTGATAAAATGGAGATGTGAAAGCTAACATAGGAATGCAGTGGATGGCTGCAAAGCTGGTGTTTACTTCTCTGTGGCAAAAATAAAAAAAATGCTTTGCCACTTTAAACAGTCCTTTTATTCTCCAAATTGTGTATTAAACTAACTACTTGAGTCAGTGATGCCTTCTCTCTTATCACTCTGAATCTTTTATGACTTGCAATGTAAAAGAAGTTTACTAGAGAAATATTTCAAAAATCTAATATTTTTTTTTTTAAAGCTAAATATTTATAATTATGTCTTTGGCTGTTTGCATTTATAAAGTTCTGATCTTCTACTCCCTCCAATTAATTGGAAATCCATTTCTGAATAATATTTGTGTCCTACTACAGTCATACAAGTACACGACAAAGGCAAAAGGTACAGGGCTGTAAAGTTTGATTTCAAAGAGGCAGTGTAGGTTTCAAGTCACCTTAAAAGTACTGATCACTGCAGACCTTTTGCCCTACAGTCTATTGTCATGGAGCTAGATTTTTCATTGTATCTTCAGAATTTCCAATCATGCAAAAAAGTGAAAGAGGTGGATGCAAAGGAACAAAGTCATAATTCATAACCCTTAGTTTAGCTTTTCTTGAGGCAATGACAATGTGGAAGGTGATTCAGTCATTACTTTTTGGCAGCAATTCTTGTTGAACTGTCTGGCATGGAAGGATACCTGTAAGACAGAAGCCTGCATTCTTTCTGCCTAATGATAATTCCTAGTGAAGATTCCTACATTAAGGGCCACACCTGCTCATTTCAGATAGCCTATGAATTCCCATATGCAAAGGCAATTCCAATATGGATTTGGACTATTAAACTATTACAATTATAAAATCAAATAAAAATAGAAGTTAGCATGTGGGAGATAGAAAAGTTATGGGAGAAAGATTGGTGTTACTCTTATATATATTTTTATATAGCAAACACATATAAGCACCAGAAAATGTTTTATGATATATAGCTTCATTTCTGGGTATGAAGCACCAATTCCTTTCTCAAAAAAATTTAAAAATCATCACTATTCAATATCACTCAAAGCTTGATCTCTACCAATTTATTATAAAATCTACTGCTTATATCTATATTTTTGAAAAAGTCATGGTGGAAGTTCAAGCACTACTAATCCACAGTACCCAGCCAATGTTAACTTAATTGTTGAGCGCTATTTTGCTTTTGTCAACAGGAGCTCCCAGAAACATGGTCAAAGTTCTGATCAGAGGCCATCAGCTGCAAGAGACCACTTTCAAGGGGAAGTATGATTGCAGCAAGGGTTGGCTCCCATAAAAAAAGGCTACTATGTTGGACTCCATTATCATAATATTATTGTAAGCATTTTACTGGAAAAAAAAAGCATAAAATAGGTCTTTACTGTACCCCACCTGTCTTAGCAGATGAGCAGATTGTCTTTTGACAATCACATCTTTCATAAAAATTTTAAATCATAGAACATCCAGAGTTGGAAGGGACCCAGAAGGATCATCCAGTCCAACTCCTGGTCCTGGATAAGACCATCCCCAAGAGTCACACCATGTGCCTGAGAACATTGTCCAAACACTCCGCTTCTTGAGCTTTTTCAGGCTTGACACTTCCCACTTCCCACTTCCCTTGGGAGCCCAACCAGTGCCCGACCTCCCTCTGGATGAAGATTTTCCTAATATCCAGCCTTAACCTCACTTTACACAGCATCATGCTGTTCCTTTGGGTGCTATCGCTGATCATCAGAGAGAAATTATCAGCGCCTGCCCCAAATTTAAATAAGAAGCTGTTTCCATGCAATGCGATAAGGCTAGACAAGTTCTTTGTAATTATTTACTATCCTTGGGAACATGGACGTGTTTAAACTTTTTGCTTTCTGGAGTCATTTACTGGGAAAAATATTAATCCTCCTTTGAGTGTGTTAGCCATTATGCATTTTACCATGTGCTTTATGGTAATTGGTAATTGTCTCTCCTTGCCTTCTATTTGAAGTATGACACATTAAAAACATAATTAAATATCAACTGAGTAGATTGTCTGTGTTGTCTTTCTCCCCATTTTACGTTAGTATCATAGCCACTGAAGTGTAAAACCAAAGTGGGAATCAATCCATGTAATCCCATCTGCAATGGAACGTCTGTCTAGCCTTGTGGTCATCTGAAGGACATCTAACCAACACGAAGAAAGATTAGATTGTCATCCACTGGTGTCCAGGCCCTCAGATACGTATCATGAAAAGACATAAGCAGCTGACTAAGATGCTCTGTATTTCACTTTGCTGGTTTAAAACATATTTGCCGCTCTGTATTGGCTTTATTGAAAAACTAGAAACTTTGTTTAGGTGGCCTGGATCACCTATTGCCGAATTAGACACACTAGATTTCACTCTCATTATCTTGATAATGTTGCATTCTGTTTGGAATCAAAATCTAAAAGCAGCTTCACTTTTTTTTTCCGCAAAATGACCATGAACTGACCCTTAATAACAAATTTTAATGTGCAAGCCTCATTCACAATCATCAGTAAATAACAAAATGGTACGAAAAGCAATTAACATAAATTAAAACATAAATTTTAAACAGCAAGCTCTTAAAAAAATAATAATCAGACACCTACTGACTCAAGATCTAATCCTGTTGCCACTGAAGACAGGTCATATATTATTTTAATTTCTTCTATCTAGCTTGCTAGTTTCTTGTTCTTATAATAGCATATATCACTGCAGTATCTAAGGGTCACTGAGGAGATGGTAACTGCTCTAACAATTGGCCAGTAATGCAATTTTTTCTCTCTCTGCTTCTCTTAAGGCAATTAAAATATATTTTTCTTTTTTGTGGTTTTAACCGCACCTCATATCTTTCTTTTTCTTATCTTTTGTTTTAGCACCACTTCCATTCCTGAGTGCCATCTCCAGTGGTATTTGGAGAAGTTTATATATTAATTGAAAGGGTATTGAATTAGGTTTATTTTAGTCTGGTCAGATAAAGTTTTGACCCTGTTGTTGAGAAAATGCTGTACCACATATTTTTTTAATCTCCCCACTACGGTTCCTACAAAAAACTCTTATAAATGCAACTCATCTTTATGAGGACAGATATACTCTGTGAGATATGTCAGGCTTTAGAGATCAACAGAGATTAGTTTCGAAGGTGGCTGATATGAGATGACTGTTTCAAGAGTCATCACATTAAGCAATGTTCTGGGAGAAGATGGTGATGATTTTATTTTATTTTATTTT